>MOOZ01001776.1:555202-567412 GCA_002930495.1 Cecropterus lyciades | reverse complement strand
TGAACACTTTATTTGTAAAACTCAAGAATTACACAAATACTGTAAACTTGTTTCGCTCTGCAACGATTCATGGCTTTATTTTATGTCAGGCTGCTGCGTTTAATGATTTATGTTTTGTAATTTTCTGCTCATGTAGTAATAAGTTTTTGATTATATTACCCGGTTGACGTTAACTGAATGAAAGCATTTGTGCATACGTTGTTGTGTGTGCGTGTTACGCTTGTATTACGCATGTGAATGTCACATTGAATTTGTGTAACACCATTTAAGAAATAAGAAATAGCAATAACTTATAATTGGAAAATGTGATAATTTTTGACAAAAATTAAGAAGCAAACGAGCATTTAATTCGCTTAATGGACATCTGTAACTAGCTCCACAGAAACTTAGAATTATTTACGCCAAAAATAATTCTACAATAACCATACTGGTACAAATACAATTATTTTTTTACACCCTAACTTATTTTAAAAGTATGAGCTATTTAATATGAGCAAACTAAGAGGAAATGATAAAAAGTTTTGTTACCAATAAATATACCATCTGCTAATCTATGTAGTCACTTGCTACCTGAAAATAATAAATATAATAATGTTGAGATAAATATCGAAATATAAAAATGAACAATAAGCAACAATGTTATAGAGCCGTTCCGATAGACAGATAACACATAAAATTTGCTTGGTGTTTGCGCCATAACGCCTCATAATACTAGCATTTTCCTTCAGGCTATTTAATGCTTTATTCACTGTAAATTTCCTGCTCACTTAGTAAGAAGACTATTTAAGACAGCTTCCCCAAGTTCCAAGAAAGCTCGCCATTTTATTACCCAGATGAAGGATAGTAGGCAGTTACATTGTAAGTACGATAGTTTCATTATGGATATAAATTATCATTTACTATCGCCTTATAACATGTTAATACGTCTTCAGCATTTCATAATATATTATATATGTTTTATTCCATATTATAATCATTATTTATTTACCCTCCAAATCAGAACACAGAAGTTAACACTACTATAATTTTATTATTACGCACAAATAATAATTAATTTTTATTTAATACACGTAATTACTCTTATAAACATATAATCTACACGAATTCCCTCCATTTCTATTAGCTCAATTATGGTACTTTAAACTTTGAAATCATCAAAAGAACTTAAGAATTTCTTTTTAAGAAACGTGAATGTTTATTTGTAATGCAACTTGACTCTTGTGTAAAACTCATTCGATGTTTGACGACGCTTCCTAAAGTCAAATTTCACGAAGTGATTCGAACGTCACTAGTGACACGTTACGGATGAAGCCGGGTAATTAAAAACGTGACCGTCGTCACTTGTCGCCCGAGCGCCCATAAGGGTTTTATCTACTTCGTAGCACTCGTAGCCGTAGCTCGCTACGACGCTACGAGCTTTGTTTATTAGAAACAAACTTTTATGTTTACTCTTCAATTTGGACACTTTACGCATATATTTTTATTGTTCCTATTACTTTTATAACCCTTATAAAGGACAAATTGTTACAAGAGATTTATTATGCGAGTTAAAATTGTTATTACAAACGATTTGATTATGAATTAGACTTGAAAACGCGAAGATACGTTAAACAATTATTTTTTTATTAAAACATTTTAAATTCATTTAAGAAAAATACATCAACTATCAAATATCTTGGTTCATTTCAAAGTATTTGTTTCATTTTCGTCCCAAATTCTTACATAAAATTGTTCTACGAACAACTATTATTTTACTAAACCGATATTACATCAGTAATACGAATTTTCGAAGAATTCACTCATAACAGGCCGCACCGCACTTTTCGGGGTAAAACGCCTGGAGCGGAATGTTGATAGCTTGTCGACGGTTTGAACTGACTCATCTTTATCGAGTATCCTACTGGTAAATGGCATTTAAATAACTTCAGTTGAATGAGATGTTAATATGTTGTAAAGTATTGATCTTCAGACTTCGTAGAATATTACTACAATCAGTTTAAAAGTGGAGGAAAACAACCGTGTAATAATTTTCGTTTTCCGTTATTCCCATCTCACTGCATGTGGATCGATAGATACGAGCACGAGGCATTTATATTTAATTTCTAACAATAGCATATCTGAAATTGATATCAAGTAAGAAACTCGATGCTTTTTAAATTACGACTGTAACATATATATGTGTAACATAAAAATCTACAAAACAAATTTACGTTTAATCATACTTATTTTAAATGAAAAACCTCAAAGACATTTTTTTCTTTTAAAATAAACTTTAATTAGACATAATACATATATTATTATAAATAATTTGCTTGTAACCGTCTCATAAATGTTTATTTAATCTTTGCCTAAGTTGCTATTTCACGCATCAAACTTTTCGTTGACGAAATTTATTCATGACGTGATCCCTTGTAAATACATTTGAGAGTTTGCTGTCGTAATGAATTTGATATGGCTTATGAAAATAGCCTTATCTTTCCTCATTTGCTAGTTTTACTGGCTGTTTTATAGGCCCTTGTAAATAAATCGTTATTCCGACGTGGCTATTATTACGCATTTATCATAGTGAAATTTTATCAGTAATTTTCATACGTGATTATTTTGATTAATTAGTAAATTAACTATAATGTGCGTATAATAAATACAATAGCAATTGCGAACTGCAATACTGTAATATTTACCTGTTGGCTATTTCAGTAATAATATTTTACTATTGTAATCATATTGTTCGTTACATCCGTGTTGCGGTGACTAATTAGGTGGAAGACTATATAGGTGCTAATCACGAGACGGTATTGTTTGCAGATGATACCTCATTATTATTTAAAATTAAAAGACAACTGGACAATTTTGACGAAGTAAACAATGTTCTCTCGAAGGTCGTGCATAGGTTCAACATAAATAACCTTCTTCAATGAGAAGAAAACTAAATGTATTAAGTTCTCGTAACGTAAGGCATATTGAAACCAGTTTTGCAACTAAATGGAACGGTTCTGGATCTTGTGGAGTCAACTTGTTCCTAAGCGTTACTTTAGATGCCAAATTGCAATGGGGTCCTCACATTGAAAAATTGTCAGGTACATTTAGCTCTGCAGTATATGCTGTTAAAAAATCAGACTATTAGCAGATGTAGAAACATATAGTATAGTTTATTTAAGTTCCTTTCACAACATTATGTCTTACGGTATACTGCTATGGGGGTGCTTTTCACACCTCAAAACTCTCTTTGTATTGCAGAAGAGGGCTGTACGAACCATTAGTAATCTGGGCCCAAAAACCTCACTTAAAAAAATGTTCAAAAAAATAAATATTCTAACTGTTGTATCCCAATTTATATATGTGAATTTGATTTATGTTATGAAAAATATTAATAAATTTAATAGACGGTGTGATACACATGATATAAATACAAGGAACAAGCACAATCTCTCTGCACATGTTACTCGTCTTCACGAAATTAATAATTATTTTACGGGTCAATGTATACGCTTTTACAATAAACTTCTAGATAAGATCAGAAATTTGCATTCAATAAGTATTAAGTAGTAAAGTATAGTAGAAGACAAAACAGCTTGGGACTGAGCAATTATATATTTCAATATTTAATTAAATGTCAAAGTGTAGCGTATCTTGCCAAACAAGCGTCTAATCTGACTAGATTAGACGCTTGTTTGACAATTACATTTGACTAATGTAAGGCAAGATACTTAAGCTAGCTATTATTTCCCATGTAATAAATAAGATGGTTAAAAATATATATATACAAAGTAATACAAGGAAAACAGATAAACCCACTGAGTTTCTTGCCGGATCTTCTCAGTTGGAGTCGTGTTTCGATCCCGTGGTAGTGTAAGAAAAATAATGTAAATGACAATTTGTAAGTGCCACCGTAGTCCTATGCAAAATAAAGATATTTCATTTCATTTCAATTCGTTTTATTTCTTTTAATCTTTACATTTTTATGAGCAGATAAAAATATGAAATGCAGAAGGTACTAAGTTCGATTATTAATAGTTAAATCACAGGGTTTGTAATAATTAGAAGGTAATCGTTAAAACTTGTCAGAGGCCTCACGTACGGTTTAAAAAACCTTCATGAATAGGTCACATCGGTACATATTTTATACGTACGTAGCAGACGAGCTTACAATCCACCTGATGATAAGTGGCCACTGCCACCGATAGACATCTGTCATCAGCCTCAGATAAGATCGAAGTCTTACTTAAAGGTTGACTACCAATGTGTTACTACCACTGAGGATTAACTTTGAACACTTCGCATGAGTACATCTGTCTTACCACACCCATCAGATCAAAACATCATAACGTTTAATACTGCTAACATAATAAGGTAAAAATAGGTGTGAAGGCAGTGCTTCCGGAGTCAAACCACGAAGGGTACAACTCCATTAATTAAAATATAAAGAATATAGCGGAGGAATATATTCCAGGCTTTTCCCAGTACTGGTGAATTATCTATATCTAGCTGTAGGGCGTATAATAGTTTACAGCAAATACAATGAATATCAATCAAACTTTACCACTTAGGAGGTCAAATTATAATAGTATCCCAAGGCCTGTAACATCTCAAATATGGAAATGATTAGTGAAGTATCCTCTATTGACTCTAGCTTTGTCTCGTTTATAGATTTAGATTATACGTGTTCTATGTCGTAAATTAAACATAATTATATATATTTAATAAATAAAGTAAAAATATTCTACTACTTCTTGTATCATTTTTGGTAAATATTTCTTAAAAATCAGTTGAGTTATTCCCGAGCTTAACCCATAACGACCGACAGATAATAAAGTAAGAATATATTGAAGACATTTATTTAATTGTTAATTTGTACTAAAAACTCTATAAACCAATTTCGTGCTAATCGTATCAGATATTTAATGTTACATTTTCGTTATATTTAAAGCCCTCGAGATATTTTGAACCTTTTCCTTAAAGCAATTTTCGGCCAAAAATTTACTCAAGGGAAAAATCGAATCAGGCGAAAGATGTTTAAGTAACAGTGTTACGCTGCTAAAAATAATAAAGCTATCAGATTTTCTCACCTTCTGGGTGATCTTTTGTGCAAAATTGGCACAATAAATTGAATTTCTAACCCATCCGGCAGCTTGTCTTCTCGACTTGCAGATCTCAGCCGTTCGTTCCGTGGGCACATGCCGTGATCAAATTGAAAATTCCAAGTGGCGATAGACATAAGTGTAAAGTTTAAATCCAATGTCGTTTAACATTTAAGATGAGAATAGAAATGTGTGTGTAGCCAAACAGGTAAGATTGATCTTAATGATGTTATGGGGCTGGAATGTACATTGATGGCTGTAGCCACTTACCATGAGAAAAAAAGCACGCTTGTTTGCTAATTTCATACTATAAAGATAAATTGTTTCGTTACTACTTAAAAATAATTAAAAACACTAAAGGCTTAAAACTAAAACAACGATCAAGTTCTAAAACATCCAGTTTAGTTTTAAAAATCGCGACGTCGTTGTCTCTAACCTTCATTATTCTGGTATTAAATGAAACCGTTTAAAAATTTCTAATATGTTAGAAGAGATTTATTCACGAAGAACATGTCCTATCAAAATATCTCGGGCCACACGTTATGTCGGCACATTCTTCTCCTAAATTGAAATTCTCGAACGCTCTGCCTTCGTAAGCGGGACGGGGTCAGAAGCCAAAAGACAAATAGAATGTTCGATTAATGCCATCAAATATATACATATTTCTTTACCTTAACCGGTGAAATGAAGTTATCCTAATAAATAAATATTTCTTATCGAATTATTGCAAATATTGCAATGACTCTTGCGTAAACTTAGCTACCATAGTATATAATATACGGTATGTTTTATATGTATGACTAAATATTGATAAAAATGTTTGATTGTATTAAAAATGTTTTATAATAATAATCTGTAGTAGAAGTAAGTCTCCGGCTTATCTACTAACAACATTAACCAGAATCTCCGTAATCTTTTCTACAGAATCAGACCATCGACTATGTTATCGGAGTCTAGATTTTAAAGCCTTCCTTACTCATCACCATTAGTTTTTCTAGATTGTCTGGCTCTTTTCGTGTTATGCGGTTAAAGTAGGAAATGATGATAACACAGCCTGGTTTTAATCTTTATCCGGTGGACAATTGGCTTGTTGGTTCTTCTAACAGTCTACGGTATTCATAACATTGTCCTCCAGCACCACATTTCGAAGACATTACCTAATAATAACTGGGACGTCTTACCCTCCGGTCTCTCATACGCTACGGCTAAGTTGACATAAGGGCGTTTGAGCAAGGATATTCGGGCCTCGAGGGTACCCCTCGAGCCCAAAAGAGGCTCTTTCTTCGAAGCCATTCATCTTCCTCCTGTTTTCAGGGCATATCGTTCGACTAAGATGCGTAAAGGAACACTGACAAGACCAAAGTTTGTATCAGTATTATTTTGACAGCATTGGAAATATTTGTGTCGTTTTAGATTCTAGTAAAGTTGCTCCTTCCATCTTCGGTCATTTAGGTTACTTGGTGATTTTCCTTGCTACACTCCTTTTGTTTACTGATTATGGATCTAAGATAGATAAGACGTTAAGCCTGCAAACTTGATAGAACTCTAGTCTGCAAAAATTGTCTAGCTCAAATTGATCATAACCCTGTTAATCGACAGCCCCATCTACTCTATCTCATACTGCAAATATTACATCTAACCTGCATGTCTCAGTCGCTGATCTTAACCAATTGTGATACCTCCGTCCCAACCACGCAAAGCTCTCCCCATAATAGACTTATAATAAAGATCTCTTTTTGCAATAGAACATTATACAAATAATAAATATGTACTATACAAAAGAACCAAAACAAAATCTATTCAGGGTATTTCAAATCAATAGCACTATCAAAATGCGAGCTAAACCGCTCAAAGGCCGCTCTCCAGCTTCAAAGGATGCGTTCGTACGAAACGAGGCGTACGTTCCCACTCAGATCGCGTACAAGGATATGTATCCCTCCCTCTACTACGGACATAAACAACCTTTCTTATACATACAAATGAAAATATAAGATCTACTGCTAGTTCTTAAGATCTTTAATATATGTAGTTGCTACGTATGCAAATAGATACGAACCATTGCTAACATTTACGAATGATTTATAAAAAAATTAGACAAGAACGCTGAAGAACGCAGAAGAACGCGGAAGAAGAATGTTGATAAATTTTTAAATGATAAGAGTAATGATAATGTATACACATATTCACTTTGTTTAAATTAATGAACGTCTTAGACATAACCGATGAACCATATGTTGAAGGTAGAACCCTTCTTGGTTCGGATCCAAAGGGACCACTGCCACACCCATTGCGGCCTTTTTTTCTTTTTTTGTTCTCGAGGGGGAAACCTTCAAAAGGTGGCCTTCCTTGGCGCTGCGAAGAGGACTCCGGAGTCCAATGGAATGCAACCGGAGTCCTCTGAGCGCTTTGCCCCATCGGGCTCCATCTAGATAAGCAGCTGGGCCCACCGCACCGTCTGACCTTTACGAGGGTATGCGACCGCACATAGGCCCGTTCTTACCGAGGTTACCTGGCTGGACGCTTTGAGCTCCCACTCTTGTCGTCCGCGATCCCGGAAGCGCCCTTAAATTGCCTCTTACGACAGGCAGGGTATATCGTAGCTCTATTCTAATCCCATAACTACAGGGCGACCCATTGCGGCCTAGTAACAGAATTGTTAAGCGCTGCTATATTCTGGTATGTAGCGTAAAATATAGTTTTTCGAGAGGTTTCAGCGTTACTCCAATTAATGTCCGTAGATGGCAGTGCCACTTACCATCAGATGAAGCACATGCTCGGTCACTATTTTCATTTTTTTACATTCTTTTCCCGTGTCTATAATATTGCAGACTTTGTTCACCGACAGTTCTGTGTTAGTAAACTTACATGACAGTGTCCCACAATATAAATATTTGATTTAGATATTGAAAGGTAATAAAAAATGTTGTATTACTATTGACTGTTGACATCCGGGATTCAAATCTTATTTTTGAATCCATTTCTGATTTTCCAATTCAGGTAGGTAACTATTCATTATATATATATTTTTTAAAACTTGACGACGAAATTTACATTGTTTTGCATGAGAATTACAAAACGTTCAACTAGTAACATTGTTAAAAACATTAAAAGAAAAAAATCCGTCTGCTTAAAACGATTTTTTTGTAAATAATGATACATTTAATTTAACACTTAATAGGAGTTTTTTTTTATCAAAATAGTCAATTTAAGTTTATTACAATATATATATATTTAGAATGGTCTATTTGCGAGCTTTCATTTGTTACTCATATTGTCTTGATAAAAATATAAATAAAAATAAAGAAATCATCACTCCCTCCCCTTTTTCCACTATTTGCAGGTGTCATTTTTAAAAATTATATAGCCTATGTCACTTTCCAAACTGATTCTAATGATATGTCATACGTCACAATCCGGCAAGCCGTTTGGGCTGTAGCGCATGTCAAACGAATTGACATACATACAAACAATCATACATACAATCGCTCAAAAAACATTACCCTCCTTCTGACGCAGTCGGGTAAAAAAGCGCATGAAATCTGTCATTCAATTGTATAATTTAATATAGCATATGTCGTTCCTATTTTCATATTATTATTATAAAGATGTAGTGCATATATTCAAAAAAATATATCGTTGAATGCAAAAAATATGTAAAATTGTTAGGTTACCTACGACCGCGTGTAACTCTACAAGGTTTAAACTAGCCCGTTCAAAAAATCGCCACCGACTGGAAAAAGGTTGTACAAATAATTCCATTGCCCTGAATTAAAACTTTGGCCGCAAAAATAAACTTACATTATAAAAAACGGAGCGTCGCCATAAATTTTAGATACGCTCACTGTTTTCTAATTATGTCGTACTTAAATCACTTTTATAACCTATTTTGTTCGTCATATCTTATTCACCTGCGGTGCGGAACATGTTGGGAATGCGACGGTATATAGACGAATTACCATTACACATTCTACATATTTCCAAGTTTTTATTTCTAATTTTTTTTACTGGTCCTTAATTCTAACTTTTCTAAAAAAAAGTAATATTCAAACGAACGTTGCGTACATTAAAATTTCTGTCAGATCAACACGCTTAACTTTTTCAACTGCGTTACAAAAAAATATATATATAACATAAAATTTAATTATTTAAATTTTAATAGAGTAGATGGATTTTAATAAAATACAAACAGAATATTATCTCAAGGTTAGATTATAAATAGACTTTAAACATATTTTCAATCTTTTAAATTAAATTCATTAATTCAGTATTCAATTTCGATGAAAATGTTTGATGATGAAACGATGAAAATGCGTTTTAAAATACAAAGACAAACGGACTAAAACTATAGAAATTTATATTATTAATTATTCCTAGTCCACCAAGCATTATTTTTCAAATTCAAAGAAATAAACAGACACACAAATCTTTAGTTTTTATTATATGTTTGGACTTTACCTTACATACATGTCATTAATCCTTGCTATAAGTAAAATGCACTTCAATTTACTAAAAAAAGGACTTACTTTAAAAAAATGTTTTAAATTCAAAGGAAGTAAAATAGGTTTAGCAGTTTATTTAAAATAGTACCAGACAAAGTGGAAATGAAATAACAGTTTTAACAAGTGCCACGCTGTTTGTTGAACAAAATAAAAAAGAGGATATTTATAAATGGGGTAAAGTTACGAGCTAAAAGTAAAAATTTGGTTTAAGTTACATATACATACATTTAAAAAATATTAAAAGAACTTTTTGTCTGAAATTTTAACCAATTAGTTTTCACGAACTTATTATTTCTAACCTGCATTATATTTCATTTTCGATATTTAACTATTATTCGTTTATAACGTTTAGAATCAACATTTTGATAGGCTTTTTATATTTAAAGAACAGATTTTATTCATTTGTACATTTTTTACACATTTTTGTAATATCTGTGGAATTTAAAAATAATAATGTATTACAAAAAGTCAGTTATTACTCAATTCACGTTCTCATATTACAATTCAAAAATGTAATGTTTAATTTTACAGACCAAAATAACGTCGTGTATTACTTTTAAGCAGTAGTTCCGAGTAATAATACAATAGTACTAAGGAGGGGAACGTATTATGAACTGTATAGAATGAACTAGAAAAGTAAAGATGAAGCAATTATTCAGCTTAGTCATGCATTGTATTTCCGCTCATTACGTTATATTTATTTAATTTACAACGACTGGGGGCCGACGATAAGCTGTGGGGCGTGCGCGCCTCAGACTTCGTCGACTGAATAACAATGCATGCGGGCATCTAAAATGTTGCTTTTCGTGCTAAAAAAAATATTTAAAACCATAAACTAGAACTGACAGTTACGCCGTTTTGTTGCAGCATTTTATTCTTAAGTTTCTTCCGTCCTTACCCTGACACAGCCCTGACGTGTAATAGAATTACGCTTAAAAGAACTCGCTCGGAAGAAAAAGTAGCTCGTCGCAGACCGAGCAGAAAATATACTAGAAAGAGACAAGCTCAAGCTTACGCCGAGAAGTTGCAAACGTAATTTTCTTCTTAATTCATAATGCACTTATATCTCCGGCGCTTGAAAAAGTAATTTACTCGTTTAACGCGGCTACTGAAAGTGAATGACTAGAAAAGTATTACTAGTGGTTTTAAGCGTAAGCAACTCACTTTATTTAAAGGAAATTCGTTTATTGTACAGTTATTACTTTACTAAAGTAATAATAACAATAAACAAATGGATATATACATGCACCAGAAATGCACCATATATGGTGCATTTCCTCTTCATTGATGTAGTCATTCACTGCAGAGGATTTTTAAAGCTATAAATGCCATTATAGAAAGTTATAAACCCATATATTGAAAATACATGTTTCCTCAAACACAAAATCAATAAAAACTGGCTTGAAATAAACTATCCGGCATAAAATATATTTTCACGCTACTTCTATTTTCGTAACATTCTGTTAGAATTACAGGTATATCGCAGTTGAAAATTTAAATCGTTATAGTTGTAGTGTTTTATTATTTATAAGTAGTTAATTGCTCTGTTAGTAATCTTATTGTGGTTCTTCTGATACTGGTTGAAATACTTGTATTATTATTAAAAGTAATAGGTATATTAGGTATAGTTAGTAAAGGATCAGGATGAATTCGCAATGTTCGACAAGTTAAATAAAAAAATTAAAGTACGTGGCCGTATGTTACCTTTATTGTATTTGTTGATTACTATTGAAATCATCATTTGTTGTAATGACGCTTTATTTGTCACAAATTTTATTATACCCGAACCACCACCAAAAATTCCTTCCTCCAACCTTTCACATAGGAGTAGCGTAGTGGAGTATACTCCATGCCTTCCTCAGTTTTTTTATAGTTACGTTAAATAGTAAACGAGCACACAGTCCACCTAATGGTAAGTGGTCACTGCCATCTATTGACATAATTATGTAATCAACTTAATACTTAACGCGGGTTCTATCTGAAGTCAATCACAGATGCGTTGCGACTGGACTAAGATGGTCGCCTCATATAAAAGTGAGCCGACAACCACGACCTTCCAGCAAAACACAGGAACTGCTTCACGTAATTGTGCCGGTTATACCTCCCCAGTCCAACCATACTCGTCCTAACACTCCATTTTAGCTAGGTAGGAAGGTATCTTGTCTTTAAGCTTAGCGGTACTCCGCCGCGATGTTGTAGCACAATTTTAACGAGCAAATGTTATATTTCTATAATTAAAATATAGGTGCAACTTGCTCGAATTTGATGGCTCATCTATAGATATTATTTTTGACTTTTTAAATGTTTGCTCACTTATCCTTATAGCGTTGGGGGTTTTTAAATTTTTAATTATTTTTATATAATAACATCATTTTTACCACTTGCGATTATAAACTTAATAATATTCAAACTTGATTTTCCTTGCTAACACACTAAAACTAGGTTCGGAGTTTTAGCTTCACGTTTTAAAAATAAATTTAGTCTTGGTAAGTTATCTGCTTTTGAGTGTAAGTCTTTTTAAACTCTGAAAAGCCGTCTTTAAAACCAATCCGTGTAAACATTTTATTTCTTTAAAGTTGAATCGTTATGTAGGGCGAAATAAATCACATAGTTATAGTTTCAGGCAAGTCAGA
>MOOZ01001776.1:522845-544757 GCA_002930495.1 Cecropterus lyciades | reverse complement strand
AAAGAAAAAAGAGCATGCAGTCCACCTGATGGTAAGTGGTTACTACCGCCCATGGACATATGTAATCACCCCTCGATAAGATCTCACCTAAAGTTAGATAGATGCCATAGATGAGTTGCTACGCCTGAGGACTAAGATGGAATGCCTCGGAAAAGTATGTCTCCCTTACCACACCTTATTTAGCAGAAATAGGTGTGGCGGTGGTGCTTCCGGAGTCGAACCACAAAAAGTTCTACCACCAGTAAGTTTATTCGTCGTAAGAGGCGACAAAAGGGACTTCCAGGGTTGCAGGCAGCAAGAGTGGGAGGTCGAACCGTCCAGCCAGGCGACCCCGGAAAGGACGGCGGTGTGTGGTTGCATACCGTCGTAGAGACCAGACGATGGGTTGGGCCCAGCTTGGGTGAAGCCCGATGAGGCAACGTGCACAGAGGACTCCGATTGCGTTCCTTTGGAGATACCGGGGCCCTCTTCGCAGCGCATTTCAGTGCGGTAAAAATCCTACATAACCCGGCTTCGCTCCCATCGCGTCGGGTATCTTTTGAAGGTTTCCCCCTCGATAACAAAAATAAAACACCATATGTAATGAATTATGCAAACAACTTCATACATTTTATTTTATTTTTATCGCTCTTATTTTTACCGCAGTAATTTATTTTACGCTTTTAAACTGTTAGGTAAATAAGTATATATTTTATTTTTGTTTTTATCTTATTATTTTTTTCATCGTTATTATTCTCTCTTATTGCTAGATACCATTACTTGAAAATAAAACACCTTTTGTTGCCTTAAATACAATTGATTTTTAAAGGACTATCTATCAAGAAATAATATTTAATTTCGAGCTATATAAGCCATGTTTTGTTGTTGTTTTTATAATTTAATTAAACAAAACTGTTGAAAGTGTAAATTGTACCCAACACTTTCATAAACCCAACGGTATACAATACTTTTCAACTATGATCTGTGAAAATTAAAATTTCAATGTCCAAATATTAACATGGTTGGAATAAGCAGTGACATTTCAGACGCAATATAGAACGTAGGCGCGTTACTACGTATTGGGGAAATTTTAGCGTGTCGACATTTGCTCTCGTGTTTCAATTGACCCATTTGGGTCACCACACGGCGCCATACAAGCGTTGAGGACTGTGAGCCTTGTATTTAGGCTTTTTACTCCATTTTGTTCGCCGACGCCAACTATTTTGAGAGCCGTGACGTGGGACACTCGATTGTCGTTATAAAGAAAGTTCTCCATGATATTCAATGTTTTGTTAACACTCACAATTTTGTTACATACAATAATTCGACAACAATAGTTAATTTTAAATTCATATTTTGATCCGTGCAATATGCCAACCTATACTGTTAAATATCTATTGATAATAGCAGAGTAATATAGTATAAGAACCGTAGATAAATGATAAAAAAATGTTTGTTTTTCTAAAATCACTCCTTCAAGTCTTTCTCGTGAGTGAAATAAAAATAAACAAGAATAAGTTTACTATATAATAGCTTACAAGATTTCCGAAGTTAAGCCTTCAAATCCCCCTATTCATTATGACTTAGAAGGTACGAAATGATAATCTCTTCATTACATATGAACGAGCTATAATCTAATAACGGATGCAATACATCAGACATCGCTATGCAGTACTAATAACCGGAAACGGATCAGAGTAGCTTATTCTGGATGCACAAGATACTAATAATTCAATGCTGCGATTACCATTCCCAAAGCAAACATATTACCTCACTTCCGAACACTATTTCCGACCATGACCCGTCTTTGTACCTACCTTAAAGTAAGTTCTAGTTGTAATTAGATAAATTTAAATAGCGTTTAGTTCGCTCTTTCTATTTCCCATTCACTGCCTACAACCTCATTGTCCACTTTTTTATTTATATTAACTTCCTCATATACATATCTTTTAACCCAAATGCCCTACGAGGGTAATATATTTCTAAATTTTGGCATGCTGTTCAGCTCAAACTGATTTTAGCATGTAAGATATTTCGGAGTGTAAACTTTATAGTTTAAAAAACATTTTTTTTATCTTCCATACTTCCTGATTTGTCTGCCTGCAGCACCTTCTAATATATAATTAATAATTATATTATTGTTGTTACCATTTAAATATTATAGGGATAAAATATTATTGTAATTTTTCCCTATCCCGTAAATTATTTTTTAAGCAATCGGGTTTTTTTCTTTTGTAATTATTTTACTATGGGCTGTGAAATATACAGATAATTATTCAGAAAAACTAAAATATAAAAGAAATCTCAACATATATCTAAGCAAATATAAATTATATTTCCACAATATTTTAGCAAGAGACAATGTCAAAAATGTATGGCCACATATCCTAGTCAAGTATATCGTAATTCACTGATTTTGATCGCCATTCTATGAACAAACAGATGGCCCCTTCTTCCGGCGTGTGCTTCCTTCGCCAATGCCCCTTAGATATAGACGCTTCTAAGTATCTATTACAATGGAAACAATTAAAAGTAATATAGTATATAAAAATAATGATTACACCTCAAGGACGTTAAAATACTGGGAAAGGTAAAATTCGTACATACGACTAATTATAACTTAATAATTTACCAATTATTTTGATAAGATAATTGTATAATAAATATATTATTAATATATTATTCGTGCGAGATAATATCTTTTGACTTAAAATTTTTATTTTGACTTTTTACTATTTAAACAACTTTTAGTTACTAATCTCTATATATTAGACTTATCAAAACGAGTCATATGAGCCCAACTCGAGGGCAACTGCCTAACTATATAGTCGAGATGACTCAACATAAAATATCGACGTCTCTACTCCCTTGCTATCTTTTATAGATCCTGTCTTTATTTTTAGACTATTTTGACATGACGTATGAGTATAGCAAACAAAGAAAATGATATTCTTGTGACTGGCGGGTCTGTAATGGTTTGATATTTTGTGTAACGCGATCTGAACTTGTGTACTTACATTTTTATCTATATTTACTACATATTTAATATAAGTACTACGTAAATAATGTTAACAACTTGTAGATGCTAGAGAATTACTAAATATTGAAAGTTTACAAGTGTTTTATATCATAAAAGTTAGTCCATTACACACTACAATTTGTATTGCTAAAATAAGTTTGACGACCCGCACGACAGAGCGCTCACCATGCTGGTCTGACCACAGTAAATCCCGGGTATTATTCTCGCTAGACTGATATCTGAATGATGAATTTAGATTTCAGTTCTGGGCCTGATCGTATCTATGATATACATCTATTAATAGCTTCTGCTAACACCTCTAGTACTGACTAGCATCTTACGGACAATATTATATTCGATTCAAAGAGCATTGTTATATGTTTCAATTATGCTCAACCAAGGGCAAAAAATCACCGCAATACCATCGACCGCAGTAATTACTTACATTATGTCCTTATGAAGTTCATATGTGATACTAAGACAACTAAGATGATCCGTCAAGCCGTTTGGGATATAGTGCATGGCAAAAAATGGACACACATACAAACATATTTACATACATAGACTGGAAAAACATAACCCTCCTTCGACGCATTCGGGTAAAACACAGATGAATTAAAATTTGTCGTTGTTGTCATGTACAACATGGCCAAAAACACAAAAAAAAGATTTAACTTTTGCGCGAAATAAAATTGCCTTCCGTATTTCGCATACTTAATAAACGATAACAACACACAACGATAAAAGAGCGATAAATTTGTAGATCAGCGATACGATACGGACACGATTGCCGGCGGTTCGATTTACTTTAATGTAAAGATACTCCTATTAACCAGGCACGAACTGATTACACCGATTAAATACGTTTTACATTAAACACACTGTAATTCGGATTGTTTAAATTGACTCTTGGTTTTTGCTGCTTGATCTCGATTAAATTATCCAAAGTGTCAATTAACATTGGCTATATAAAATAATACTTTTAATTGTGTAAACGTAACGCCGTAATAAGCCTAATATGAGCACGAGAGAAACCACATACACATTTAAATTAGTCATTAATTCTTTCAATTTAATTATTACTTAATTAAGACAATTAAATACTTCTGTGTATTTTTATTATTACCGTCANNNNCGATTGAGAGGCCGAGTTTCAACCATTCGGCTATCACTGCTCAATTTTCTTTCAATTTTTATTATTAAGTACTGTATATTAGATGCCGAGTCTAATTATTATGATTTACTATACACAATTGAATTTTTCATTAAAACCAAGATCAAAAAGACCAAACTACCCGTCTTTATAAAAATAGTATATCACTCGTACTCAGCCAAAATGTATACCAAAAGCATATTATTGAGCGTCTCGAATATATTTTTATATATTTCAATAGGGTTCGTATTTCTTGAACATTCTCATTCAGTACGTGTTTTCTTTTCAGCTCTAGGTCTGGAACCGGACTTCCTGTACCCCTTGGAGAACGTGACGATAGCGCAGGGACGGGACGCCATGTTCACGTGCGTGGTCAATAACCTTGGCGGTTATAGGGTGAGTGGCGACTCCGCCACTGCCAGGGTGTGTATCAAACTTACACAATACAGCTAGCCGATTGAATAGAGGAGCACCCTCACAGCACTTGGCACTGAGATCTATAATTGCACTTCTAATCACAAAGTCACCGCGTTCGAGAGATATTCAAATATCAAATTGATTCTCAACGGCACTTCGCTTTGACATCGCACGGAATAACAATGAGAAGCTCGATCGTAGTATTTTAATGCTGTTAATAATATACCGCTAAGTGCAATGTCTAGTAGTCTGGTCGATTATAGATCTCAACTTATAGATCTCTGCACCCACTTCCACACTTCTTGCACACAACCTTCAATGCACTTCTTCACTCACTACTTTATAGAAACTGTCTCTATCTAGCATAGAGTAACACTTACGTTTGCACAATAACCTGTTTGTTCACAGATGTAGTGATAGTTAGAACTATACAGTACGCACTCCTGCACCAAACACTTTCTACGACCTGCACTTAGAATAAAAACTTAAGAACGCGGTTTCACTTTTCTTAAAATACATCATGATACCAGTTCTTGAGTTTTTGTATTACTTTGCACAATTTCTGTTTTTCTGTCACTGAAAATTGATACATAAGCATGTTTTTAATGCATCACCCTGTATTAAAAGTGTTTATTTCAAACCAATGCGGAATTTAATAGAACTTCAAAGTTGAAAGACTAAAATATAAAAGCGCAAATGTATGTTTGCACTCTTTGCCAATGATACGATGTTATAAAAGTGAGACTAAACCAATTTTAATTTAAGAAGAGAACGTTGCAAAACAGTCACTTTGCGAAATTAAAATAAAGCCATGGCATCCCCTTAGTCCCTGTTCAATCATTTCAAGAGGGAAAGCTCTCAAACTGCCCTCGTAGTTAATCTACATCTAGTATGGTATTACGCAAATGGTTGTTAATTTTTTAATACAATCTTCATTTTGTCATTTTAAAATAAATCTTACATTACAATAATAAAATACAAATAATATTATAATAAGTTATATGTAAAATAAAGTCATCTTAAACAATTCTATCTAAAAATAATAAAATTTATACTTATCTGAGGCGTTCCAACTTAGTCCTCAGAGGTAGCAACGCCTCGTCAACGCCTGTGACCAACCTTGGTAAGATTAATCATATGGGGTTGATAATAGATGTCTATGGGTGATAGTGGCCACAAACTTTTTCTTTAGCTTTTCTTTAATAAATCTGTTTTTCCTCGATAGAACTTGATTCCTTAACGATCTTAGATTTCTTAACTTCTTAAACTTAATCTTAACGTACTCATTTCTTGATATCTTTATTTGTCCTATATTACTAGTATAAATTATGATTATGTTTAATATTCCAAATATTATATCCCTAATGTAATCGCATTTAATGATGAACAATACGAAACATATTATATAAACAATACATGAAAAGTTTTTTCACTATAATTATAACTCATTTACTTTGAATTACAAATAATTACCTTATGGTTTAATTTAAACTGTACAACTATATGATAAACA
Source organism: Cecropterus lyciades (assembly GCA_002930495.1). Lineage (NCBI taxonomy): Eukaryota > Metazoa > Arthropoda > Insecta > Lepidoptera > Hesperiidae > Cecropterus > Cecropterus lyciades. Next base: position 538,676 of record MOOZ01001776.1, on the reverse strand, counting down.
ACAAAAAAATCGATTAATATTTTTTCTATTGTACAAACAAACATGAAAATAAATAACATTTATTAAGTAACGGCAAAAAATGAAGGCAATGAATAGAATAATAGAATTACTTGTTGCATTTTATAAACTTACAATATTCATGACCTAATTTCTTATTTACATAAAACAAAACACACAAACATAATAATAATGCATATAGATAACCACATATTTCCCGATATGCACCGCTGGTATGGACGAGTTTGAACAATGGTAACTATGAATAATATTTATGTTACAATAAATAATAATATGCTTTCAAACGATGCAATTTCCAGTCTTCTGACGGCTTCCCACGGTCAATGATTTTACGAGTTATGGACGGATGGCAGTCGACCGGAGACATCCACGGACTGCGATAAAGCTCTTTCAACCGTGCCTGTCGGTATAGACCTGAAGCTATTTTGACAATTCAAAATACAAAATGAGAGGTCCCAACTCACCTTTGACGTTACTGACTCGAGGCGGATCCGTAGCACCGCTACGAACTCATCTGCGCTACCACAAATTGTACTCTTCCCATGATGCGTCGTTGAAATCTGATCCGCGTCCGTCTGTTATATCACAAACCGTTGGAAGCCAACAATAGGGTTTAAATTTTGAATATTAAAGTCATATTTCTTGTCTGTTACTTTTACGTTAAACATAAATTTATTAAAAAAATTAGGGACCAAGTCCCTTATAAACATGCGTTATTTTGTTAAGAATAGTAAAAATCAAAATATGCTAACAATTACGTTTCTATTTGTTTTATTTGTACAGGAAATTGCAACGTCACTTATGCATTCCAACATATAATTAATTGTCCGAAACTGAGAGTCTATCAACGCAATTCATGGGTTGGAATGTTGCAATTTAAAGCATTATTTTGTTTACAGCCCAAAATAATGTTTTTCCTAATGCATACTGTCCCTATTTCTATCTGTTACCTACCTATTACTACCTAGATGATCTTCACTATATTAATTAATAGTGCACAAATTAGTGTTTGACGCACAAGCACTTCTTGCAAAACGTTAAAGTAGCCTCTTCTAGAAAATCTTCTTTAGAGCACTGTTTTTTGCACAAGTATGTCACCTTCTAAAATAATTACTATAAGAACTTTAACAAAATTGAAGCAGATATTGAAACATAGTATAGATTTTCCATTGCAGTTTTAATTAAATTATTTTAAATAGAAAAAGTAAGAAGCGTCTGAATAAGGAATAAGTGAGTGTTAAGTGGGTGTCTATTTATAAAGCCGTTCCATCCTATTCTGGGAACGTTCAAAACTCCATATTTTCGAGGACATTTTATTCGTTTTTTGTTAGGCGCTATGCAGGAAATTAGCTTCTATTGCGATGTCGACGCTTTTGGTAAGCGAGTGAAACGAGGACATTTCCACAGCGCCCGCAGTACGGCTCATAGTAGACCAGACGAAAATGTAATTAAAAATTCCGTGAGCATTTTGCACAGTGCTCGCAACAAGATAGTGTTGCCGGCACTCGAGGGTCGTTGTCATGACTGCCTCTTGGGAAGTATTCGCTTGTAATTAGACTTCTACGCTCTAAAAGTCTTCATCGCTTATATTTTTTACAACCATGCCGTCGTACCGTAATCTGAGCCAAGATAGCGAGAAATGCGCCGTCCCGTTTTCGACCTACCGCGTTCGTTACCTTTTACAATTTTATGTACATAAGGCGCATTACACATGAAGAGCTTATAGAAGTTTGTCGATTATTTATTTTATATTGATTCAATATTTAGTGCAATATGCAATAAACATTATTATATTATGTAAAGTTAAAATAAGACAATCCTTTCAGTTTTACCTGGGAATCAACAAAATTATGTTAAATTTAATATTCGTAACATAAGTAAGAAATCAGAAAAGTAAAAAATATGAGATTTGAAATTTTACAAGGATTCGAAATAAATATACGTAAAATATAGGTACACCCCTAGGCTTTTATTGAGTTTGATGTGTCCTGCGCCTTTGTGCATGTTTCAATCAAGTAAGTCAACGAATATGACCGATGGCCGGTATTCTGGAGCAGGTAGCGTGGATCAAGGCGGACACAAAGGCGATATTGGCGATACACGAACACGTGATCACAAACAATGCGAGGTTGAGCGTCACACACAACGACTATAACACATGGACGCTCAATATACGCGGCGTGAAGCGGGAAGACAGAGGCCAGTATATGTGCCAAGTTAACACTGATCCGATGAAAATGCAGGTACGTTGACACATGTTTTTTTTTATAAGAATAAAGAAGCATACAAGCATGCAGTTCACCCGATGGCAAGTGTTTACTACCACTCATGGACATCTGTAAGCAACTTCATATAGTACAGGAGTTCTATTTTGAAGTCGATCACAGATACACAGATATTATTATATTAAATTATCCCTATCTGAAGTCTGTTTTTACACACCTATAAATTTTGCATTAAACATTCAGGCTTCTGTATGGATTCGGTATTTTATTCCGCGGAAAAACAATGACTTTTTGCTGAACTTGTTTGCCAAAAATAATTGCTTCAAAGCCAGTTCGGATAAACCTTAGTATATATTGCAGAACATTTTCATACAGTACATTTTCTGATTGAACACAACCTATTTTGAAACAAAAATTAATTTTATTTTTCTTGCTTAGCGTATTTAAGATGTGTACGATCTATACATTAATGTATTTAATTTATAACTACTTATTTACGCCGTATAGTGCTGACCTAAATTAATACCTTACACTTCCACTCTTCATTCATCTACTGCAATCAATAACACGTATACGTCTACAAGAATACCTCAATTTTAAGGAAAGCCATTATCTTGTAGATCAATTCAATAAATGCCAATGAATGGATACGAGTTAACAACTATTTTTCTTCTTACAGACAGCATTTTTAGAAGTAGTCATCCCTCCAGACATAATTTACGAAGAGACATCGGGAGACATGATGGTACCGGAAGGCGGATCAGCCAAGCTGGTTTGCAAGGCTAGAGGATACCCCCCACCGAAGATCCTGTGGCGGAGGGAAGATGGAGGTGATATCATCTCTAGAGGTGGTCCACAGGGAAAAACAAAAGGTAATAAAAAGTTAAGGAGATATACTTATATGTTTTACCAAACCAAAATGACTCCAAAAAAATTGGTATGCCAGTACTCTACGTCTGTATAAAAAAGGAAAAAAAATGGAGTAAATAAAGATGTAAAAAAGAAAAAAAAATTACATGAAAAGCATAACTTAATTGAAATAACTTTTATTTTTAATTTATTTATTGTAGTATTTTGTTGGGTGGATTTTACGCAAAATATTATGACATCAATTTAATATGTCTATGTACGCGCGAGTTGTAAAAAATCATTCTCTTATTTTTTTTTAAACGCGTCTAAAGAAGTAGATAAAACTTCTAAAATAAATAAGTATTTAAGAAAAAAATTTTTCTTTAGTAAATTATTTTAGGAGTGTATGCAAATATCTCTTTTCAATTGACACATTTATAAAAAAATGACACTATTACTATTAAGCTTAGAACAATAAAAAAATCTAAACTATCTAATCTAATCTATTAATCGGTGTCATAATAATGTGCCTCGACTCTTAAATTAAAAGAAATGCTATCAAAAAACATATATTACTTATCTATATATTTTTGTAATGCGGTTATTATGAGATAACTTATTGGATCGAGATTATATAAAGCTCTCTCTGATTCTCGATAATGACCTGGAAGAAATCGGAATCGACACGTTGAAATCGGAATTGGAACTGTCATTCCAATGAACTTAATCTAGGTCGATAAGAATGAATGTAAGTTTTCAAAGAACTTTTCTATTTTTACTTAACAAAAAGGCACTTAGTCTATGTTTTGTGATAAATTGTAATAATCATATTACTTTTTATCATTATTAACCAAAACATAACAGCGCTTTAAGTTGCTGTTGCGGTCAAGTAAGAAACCATTTTAATGATAAATAATCATTTTTTTTATAAAATGAAGTTAAATATAATATATAACACAATTTATAAGCACACTACGTTCACACGAATATTATTAACATTTTACATCATTTGCTGATTAGATTTCTTCAGATTTAACGCATCATTCTCGTGTAAAAGGAAAATGGAGTAAAAAATCTAAATATCACATAATAATATGACACGACATGTGTGACCCGACGTTTCGTACAAAATAAATGCGTGTCTTTTTACTCTCTTGAGGGTTACGCTCTATTGAGTAAGGACGTGGGCCGAGTGGTATAGAGTCAAAAAAGGGTTCGATATTCATGGATGAAAAATAGTCTGTGTATCATATTGTACGTGGTAAAATTCTTTGTGATTCGGCTGCTGCGTCCACTGTATGTGACATATTACTGCAGTGGTATTTCATTAAATTGTACGTTAAAAGAAAATAACCGAGGTTTTTAATTGCATCTGACATACCCTTACAATCAATCTAAATTACTAGTAATAGTAATTTATTTACCGTTGTTATTAATAATGTTGTCAATAATAACGAGGCAAAAATGCCTACGCGACCTATTTTAATATATTAAAACGAAGGGACTAGTTATGCTGTTATAGATATATATTTTTGTAATTTGGACAATTTTAACAACAAAAACTTATTTATCAGTTTAATTAGCTTACCTATATGTCTAGGGAAGACCCTCAATATATATATATATATATATATACATGAGCTATTTTCAAAAGTTATTTACATTTAGAAGTAATGGACGAACCATTACTTCTACTTCATAAGTACATAAATATTTAACAATTCCTTTCGTTCATAATGTTTTTGAAATAAATAATTTCAAAACACATTTCAAAATATATAGCTTATAACCTTTAAAATGATTATATGTGTGCATAGGCATACTCATCTAATTTCATTTTATATTGCATTATTTAAAGTGAGCTTGAAAATTCATACGGAACAGGAGCTCATAAAACTTATACGAGAGCTCGACTGACCCTTTTCAAAGAGACGGGACATTACTCAGTAATCTAATACACGCTGCCCATTTCTAAATGAGTTGTTTGTCATACATTTTTGAGTAATATTTTTTTAAGATTCGTGTATACAACTTTTCGTTATAAATAGAGATTATAGAGTTCTACACAGTTGTTTCTGCTATCAATTAATCGAAATCGAAATTTGAATGATGAGTTTAGGTTTCTGTTCTGGGTCTGGGTGTTTGTGTATTCGTCTTTGTGTGTCCATGGCACCCACGACACAGGATAAAATCCTACTGTGGGGCTATGAGTGTAGAAAGCGTGCGTGCGTGTGTTTTTTTTTTTGTTTTTTAATCCATGATTTAATATACCCTTTGCACTCCCTTATCACTATAATTTTAGATATGCGACTTATTTTAATTAATTTTGGCAAACAAATACTATGGTATTTTTTTAATGGTTTGAAGTTTTTCGTGATTTTAAAAGCAACGTGTCGTTTATTCAGTCCACTTCACATTTAACACATAATTTTAAAGCAAGAAAAAATATTTTAAAATAGATCCGTCGATGGTTTAAAATGTCGATAGCGTTGAAATATTAACGAGTCTAACTGGTAGAACGTAGTTCATATTCGGTCCAGGCTTTACTTAATTATATTTACCATATATTTACTTGGACTGTAACATATAACATTACTAGAAAAGAATCACAGCGGATTAATCATGCATCTCGTAACAAATAACAGCTCATCGGAAAAAAAATGAAGAACTTAAAGAAACGGACGTCGAATAAATCAGAGCTTAAAATATTCACTATTGAATCTTAGCAGTAAATCAGACCACAGCACCCCGGGGAGCTCCCATTACCATTCACACCGCCCTTTCTAATCCCAACGGATTACAACCTCTAGACGGCCCGGGAATAATTACTTACCCACTCATCTCTGCACTCGACCAAATAAAAGCAGGATAAAGGGTTATCAAAGGATCGCCAAATTAAACAATGTATAAGTAATGATTCGATTCCATTATAATTTTATCGGAGTTTTATAGCGATAGGGTTTGCGAAATCGGCGGGCTGTTTCGTTGGGCAATTGGAACAGTTAGCAACTTGTTAAGGATCGATACCATTAACTTATTGGCATGCCCTTTGTATTCTGTAAAATAGATAAAATTAAGACTAAATTGTATTTTGATTAAATTATTAATGTACAAAATTGTAATAATGAAATAATAATGAATTGTCTAAATGATCATTTGATGATGCACTAACTGAACAGTTTTTTTTAATATTCTACCCCTAATGGGGCTAAATAGAAATCAAATGTTTAAAATATCTAATATTAAAGCCTGTGCGTACGAAGTTGTGGAAAATAGCTAGTAGATAAAATAATAATCGCTCAGTAATGACTAGCAAAGTGAAAGCCATAACGCAATTAAGGGAAGAACAGAAATTTGTTAAGGATTGCTCCTTATTACAAATATATCTCCAACATAGTTTGACATAACCCTGAAACACATTGTAATTTCCCAACAACAATGCATTTTATTGAAATATCTCCTTTATTAAAAACAAGGAACCCCAATTATAGCTGTAGAGGGAATTCGTGACGAGTGGCAATTGGAAACTGTACTGACAGGGTGATTAATCGCGGGCCCTACTTAACCCCACCACTGTTCAGACATTCTGCCATCAGTCAATTCATTAAGCTAACAAAGTACCACCGGTAATGACTCCAAAGCGAACTCAACGCCACCATACAACTTAGGATCTGAACACACTAATTCACTTATATTTCCTATTTGCTTTTCCCGCTACATTATATAAAAGCAACACAATTCAATATTTTAAATATTCTTCTTGAAATCTGTTCCTATCGTCCTAATATCATTTAATAAAAAGTTAAATATTACTTCAAGTGATGTTAAGTGAAGTGTTTGTCAATCTTTTTAATTAATTTTGACCATTCAATTCTAGATTTCATTTAAAATTATAGGTATATTTTACCTGCCTCCCAACAGATTATCTTTTCGTCACGTATTTATTTAATTGCAGTCTATGCTGATATTGGACATAATTTACGTCTCTTAAATCGTACGTTTATTAAACCAACATTCATTGAAATTATTTTTTACTTTGTAGTTACATAGAAGTCGGTTGTATTTTTATTATATATTTATTTATGTATGTACACCGGTCATGTCATTATTTTTTGTACTTTTTTATACCAATAAGTATAAGGTCATATTACATTTATTTACCATCAGCGACATGGAAGTCTCGATTTACATAAGTGAGAAACTTTCCGAATGTAAACCCAATAATTGAGCATCAAGGTGAAACCGTCGGACAATTTTAAATTAACTGGCGTCAGTAACAATCATCAATTTGAGTGAAGAAGTCTAATTAAGAAAGCCCTTACAAGTTACCTCCATAAATCTGAACAGGAAACAATACAGGCTATCCATTACGTGGGCAAATGTTTCACGGAATATTCCAATAAGGAAAGTTCGAGGGATGTCCGACACGACAAATATAGTTTTTCAATGATGGCGGTACTTTCAAATTTGTTACAGGAACTCGCCGTGGAAGTTGCCTGACATAAATCACTTTTAAGTTACGGTATTAAATGCGTTATTTTGCTCATAAACTTACATTCGACGCGGTGAAATAAATGGGTGTTCACTAACTGGTTTCTGTGAGAGGGTATTATGAAAACTTAATGATAGGTACTTATATGTTAATGTTTGTTGGGATATTGGCCATTCATTTTTCTTTATCAATTACGATCCGATATAAATTTATTTTACTGACATACTAACTACGTAATACGTACCTTATATACTACGTCCATTGCACACTATATAATACACAAATAAATAAATGTGACAATATACATATATTATATTGTAATACATATAGTGCATTTAATTCACACGCAAATTAATATAATTTTCATTAAGCGGGAAATAAACTGGGAACAGTTCTGAATCTACAATGGTCAGTAAGTTGATTCTTGTGTCAGTTTTTGAAAGAATTTTTGTAACAATTAAACATATCTGTATAAATTAATACATACTAGATACGTCAGAATCATACCTATGAATAAAGTTTGCTTTTAAAAGTTTTTTTTTTATAAACAACGATTCAGAACATACTTTCCAATTAAAATTTTAAACAAATAGCAAAATCGAAAGTTATTTTAATACAACAAACATTATGTATTTGAATATTTTGATTTGAACCGAATACATACAATACATTCTGTTATACGTATTATTTCAAGCGCGAATAAAAATCAGACCTATTCACGTATACGCACAAAATTCATCCAATCCACTCAAACATAATGTGCTAGGTAATAATTGTAATTGTGACAGGAGCGGTTGGGACAATGGAGTATTCAAAATTTGTCCTTTATTGTCGGACATAAAACATGTTCAGTGACAACGTTGCGTGCCTATTTGTTTCATGCTCTACGCCAAATTATGTAGATAAGCGAATGAATGGAGGAAACTTAGTCGGAGACTGATGTAAATTAACTCCGCCATCCTTCCATTCGACGCCTTTCCACTGAACAAAGTTTGGAACAGACACCATGAATACCTTACTACATTACGGACTTGCTAATCTCTGTAATGAATTCAAACAGCGATCATAAAAGTTAGCGTTAATCAAATTAAAATATAATTCATGGAGTTTCTACGGCTCTGTAAACACTGACATAAAAGACCATTGAAGTTACTATTAACGTAACAGAAAATAATAATTAGCAACTGAACACAGCATATTTCAAGTTCTAATTAAAATTTAACTTTGATGGAAGGATCAATAGGTAAATGTTGCTTTTTCATTTTACTCGGAGATGCTCTTAAGAAAGTATCAACTCACGTACTTTAGTTGAGTTTATAGACTTATAATCTGTGCGACAGGAACCCTTGAACTAATTTTACTTTAGTCTCTTTCCATTTAAATTATTACAAGGGTTTTTTTTTAATATATTATATAAAAGCACAATTTTTCATAAGTGATAAATAATGTCATGTGTACGCTTTCTTGGATCTGTGGCGAAAACACTACAGTCCGAGGGGTTGAGCATCACTTGACTTATGACACATCGACAGGCCAAGTTTATTCAATGGCCCATTTCACGACGAGAAGACAGCGCATAAAATCTGTGGAGTAGCTCCAGATTTACTATATTTTTTCACCAACAAAATGCTTACTATTCATAAATAAATTTACGTACTTTACGTAAATTTATTTATGAATAGTCACACTTAGTTTTTGACAGAAAGAAGATAAATAAAATAATTACTTCATGTTTAGTTATGAATACATTTGCAAATATATTTGCAAGTATATACGTAGCAACAATTTTGTAAGAAACCAATGTGTGGAAATGTCCAAGTTTTATGTAAATATTTTTATTAAATATTCTAACACTACTCCGTAGAAGTGTTGTGCCCGCATTGTTTGCTAACGAAGCGTCGCACCGGCCAACCGAGTGCTCTAGACTTTAAACCATCAACTCCCTTCGGTTCCTTCGGAAAATATTGCCCCTGCTTTTTATCCTCTTGTTTGAATAATGGCTGTAAACGTACTTGGACGCCATTTGAGCAAGGTGTCAGGAAAACAGCTCAAGTTGAAACCGCTAACGGCACTTGTTTATCGAAGCTTGTCTACTTTTGGCGTTCCGAAGTGTTTTCGGAGAGTTCTCGCTGAAATGTAAAGTAAGCACTACGCCCGATAGTGTGCAAACGTCTCTCGTCACTCTTGACGTCTTGGAGCGCTGAGTAAACGTGAGTGTGTACGCAACATTAGAGTGCAGGTGAGAATTGAAAATTGGCACTTTTTTATATCATTTAGTGCGTGACAAAAAATGTTGTGATATTGGTTTTGTGCGTAAATAGGTGTTATTTAAACTATGACACACTTTGAAAAAGCGGCAAACAAATTCTAAATAGTAATACAATACACCTTACAATACAATACAAAAATACACCTTATGATATCTGATAACTTTTCACGCTAATTAATCTCATGTTAATAAATTAAATTCAACTGAAATTTCAAACAATAGAGTAGATCAATCAGCAATGTTTATTTAAGCTCAAAGTTAGTAACTATGTATTATCAAATGAAAGCAAATATTGTTACAAATTTAAATTTTATTATTTTTCCACGTAATCAACGCTATTATATGCTTACATGTCGATCTGGCATATAGAAGAATACGAGTTCAATCTTAAGTTTATTAGTGATCTATAAACCTTATAATACAGAGAAGAAAATACTGTCTTTTAACTAATTAGCACTAAGACTAAACTACTAAAAATATAACCATGAAAATTGGATAAGAGGTTAATTTTATAATGGGCATCCACTAAGAAAGGATTTTTTGATATGTCACCCCTTAAGGGGTTGAAAGTTTTGATTTGAGCCTAGAGTGCATTCAAGAGTCGTGGAGCACAGCTAATCTAACTTCTTACTAATATTATAAATACTGAGAATGTATGTGTGTTTGTTACTCTTTTACGCAAAAACTACTTGTCAGATTTTGCTGACATTTGGTGCACAGATTATTCATGGATTATATGGAATCATCATTACCGTGATAAACGTGACCAAAGTGAGAAAAGTGACCAAAGCTAACCAGACCTGTGACAGGAATAACCTAGTAATTCATATATTTGAATATTCATGTTCATAAATTTCACTTCATATCAGTCGTTTTTTCATTGCTGGTCGTGCCTGCGTTGCTACTCCATTGTACAGGTGTGCTCCAAATTTCGCCAGTGTACTCGGTCTTCCGCATGTCTCCTACTTGAGACACTCTGTTATAGACATCTAGGTCTTAAATTTGACCAAATGTCTATGTAGTGATCGGGATATTAACACTCCATGTTTTAGACAATCAGAATATTTTTCAAATAATCTTTTTTTCGATTCTATATGGCTAACATATGAAAAAATTTATTGCCATTCATAATTCTATGCAGTGCCGTTCCTACCGTACAAAACACCGTGCAATACATCTGATGTTACTGCCATCGTTGGACGCGTATGTTTAACTTTAAATATACTTACCAAGTGTCTTGATCACATACACGTATTTTTATCATAATAAATTTCAAAATATTTACTCCTCATAATAAGAATAAAATAACGCAATAATAAAATATATAATTTGGGAACTCATGAACAATGACCGATCTATCATAATATCATTTAATACATAACATAATAATTAAAAAATAATCATAATATTTACAATAAATGTCAATATGCTTCATATTCATTTAACTCGTAGTGTGCATTTTCTGTTAAAGTTTATTTAAGATTAGTATAAAAATCATTGTCTTTAATTAATCTTAGTCAATCAAGAAATTAATGATAAATATTTATTACTGCTTGTAATAAAGAAATAAAGATCACGTTCCCAAATTTACGTACAATATTTGGTATTAGTCTTTATAGTTTTTATGAAATTCTATTTCTTTCTGTCAACAGTGACGTCATTGGAGGGCGATATAGTGAACCTAACGAAGGTGACACGGTCAGAAATGGGCGCGTACCTGTGCATCGCGGCCAACGGTGTCCCACCATCCGTCAGCAAGAGGATAATGTTACATGTACACTGTAAGTTTAATTTCCTTATTTAAATAAAACCCATTATTGAAATCAATTATAAGTACACTTCTTTGTAAAAATCAAAATTGACTCCTAAATTTTCTTTTAAATTTTAAGTTACAAACAAGTGTGCAGTCTATCTGAGCATAAGTGGCTACTGCTACGCATGAACATCTGCAATGGACTGCGTGCTCATTTGCTACGTCATTCTTATACAAAAAAATAATAGCTAACAACACATTGGTACATAAATTAATATAAAAACGTATTATATGAAAAAAATACTATCAGTAAACTTGAAAACAATTGCTTTTATAAAAGCGTAGGCTTTTAGCATAATATCCAACGCACTCAAAGCCATAACTCGCGGAGCTAAAATGATATTATGAATTCTGAGCATGAATCAATTTGCCGAGAGATAAAATTTACTCACCTGCGTACAGATCCAATGAGCAAGAAGCTACGGGGTTCACTTATCAGACGATCTTGGAGCTAATTTATAACGGGGAGTCATTCAGCGCTCGGTTAGACGGAGCTCGGCCCCGTCGCTCCGACACGTAAGCAATTGGGAGATTTTCGTGTTATCACGTATCTTCGACGCGCCGAGCATCTTTAAGGATATGAAATTCGTTCGTTAGTATTTATTTTGCATAAAGCGTGCTGCGTAATGTAAATACGCGAGTAACATAAATGCAATGATAAAGGAGAATAACAACCAACTTGTTACTGCCATAAGTGACCAAAGCAACACGTAGGTACTTAAGCTACAACCAACGTACAACTTCTGTCGGAAACAACGACTTAAATATGACAAACAGTTTTAATAACAAAATCAACACATTAAACCAATAAACACAAAAACGGATATCTTATAATAGTAATAATCACGTCTGAAATATAAGCGTAAAACAATCCCCCATGATATTTAATTGTTCTGTGAACAGAATCAATAATCCAACAGAGATTCATTTATCGAATAAAGTTGCTCATTTATTAAAGGGTTCATTCAGCGCTTGGTTAGACGGAGCACCCTTCGATTCCGACTCTCCGATACCAAAGCAATTGAGGGATATACGTGTTATCACACATTATCTTTGACGTGCGTCGTAAACAGGAAATCACTTGTGGTAGTTACACGCTGTATTATTCATTACGTGTAACTTAAACTCTTGAGATTTTTAAAATTGGACGTTTTATAAGTGTATACCTAAATATCTATGAAAAGAAGGTTTAATTAAGTGTTAATCAACTAATTGTTATTAACTTTGTAAATACTCTTTAATTCTGTTTAAAATCTATTTTAAATATTATACATTTAGATATTTTATACATAAGATTTTTATAAAATCCTTAATATGCATTACACCAATAGGAAATAATTCGTTTACATCTAGGAAAACGACACAACACAATGATTGAAAAATATATACAATTTATATATATAGTTTCTTATAGATACACGAACTTTGAGCTAATTTATAATAGCGAGTCACACAACGCTCGGTTAGACGGAGCGCTTTGCCTCGCTGTTCCCACACGTAAGCAATTGGGAGATTTTCGTGTTATCACGTATCATCTTCGACGCGCGCCGTGCATCTCAATTCGCTAGGCCGTTTGTAAATGTACTCGGCTTTGTGTTTGGTTTTCCTTTGACTAGCTAGTTCCTTTATTACACTTTGTATGTTCGATATCGTTCTGAATTCAGTATTATAGTATCCCATTTCGAATTCAGTTTTATTTGATTGAAACTTTACGAGCTTAAACATAAAACAAATAAACAAATACGAATACACAATAATAGCAAACTTGTGATTTACATTTTCAGTTCGCTTGTATTATTTTCGCTCACCAAACATTACCACTTTACTTTTGATATTTTAGTAGGCAAAACAATAACAGCCTCACATTTATGAATCGTTGATCAGTTTTATGCCCGCAAAAAATCACTTGTCAAAACCCGCAAACTGAAAACTCGATTTGTTTACCTTGTGTCCTAATTATGATTCAGTGTACAATTGAGTATACGGTACAAAAATATGTTTTCATTTGTATCATTTATCGAATAAAACAATAACGTTTAAACAAAGGGACTGAATTTGTACGCCAACTCGCGGTTCAGTCCGAACAATGTGCTGTATAAACAGACTCTTTCTGATAACTGAGCACTCACATAAATTAATCTGTTATCTGTAACCATGATCAACTGGTCTCATTCACGTGCAGATCTCAAAATCTGTACTAAATAGAACGGAACGTACTGCACGCATTTCCATTTACACTGCCCGGGTAAATACTGAGGTGGATCGCCTGTGCAACATTTCATGAATTTGGAAATTTGGTCACTATGTTTAAGTAAACTTCGGCGCTTCAAAGATCGACCGTGTAATGGATTGAAGTCTTCTGTATCTGCACAATTAATTTGCTAATTATTCTCAGTAGTGTAGTGTTGTAGTAGTAGTGTTTACAGTGTAAGTTCGATTATAAAACATTGCCAAATCACACACTAATACAGCTCAGTTAGGGTTCTGTTTGATATGATTGATTTTCAAGATAGACAACAAATTTATTAACATATCTGATAAATTGAAAGGCTTATAATAAGAAAACATATAGCAATTGTCCCATTGTTGTGTAAAAATACTGATACCGGATACTTAATTTAAACTGATAGAAATTATAAAATTAGTAGATTAAAAATCTTTGAATATGAATTATGGTTTTCGCCTAAGTGAGTTACTTGGATACGAGTCAAGTATTTTTATCTGGTCCTTCGTAATGTAATAAGACAGGTTTTCAATTAACTATGAAGCAGCAGATGCTCTTTCGGCAGCACAGCTGCAGCGTTGGACGTGTCCAATCAGACGTGTTTACATCGGAACTGCCAATAACAGAATGCAAATACCCACCGGACAACACGTTCCACCGACCACGGCCAAAAAACTTTTATACATATTGAACTAAACGAGCGTTGAGTGAACGATACCAATTCTGAATTTAGATCCGTTAATTAATACAGAACGGTATGTTCATTTCGATAAAACTATTCAATCGTCTGCCATGAAAATTTATTTTTAACTTGTCATCGTTTAATAAAATAAGTAAAAAATCTGCCCAATTGTACGTTACGTATCAATTAAATAATCCTACAGCCATAACTATCTGAAAGAATTTAGAAGGTATTACAAAGGAATTGTGCTTTTGAAAAAAATATACACCAAACATTAATAATAAACGAAACAAAAAAAACAATGGATATGATGGAGAGGCTTAAAAATTAATAAAAAATAATTATTAATTCCGCGTACATTACGTTCGTTGATGGATGGGTTTATCGGAAGCCTCAGTAATACGTTCCGAAAGCTTATTTTAGGGCATCGAATTGTGATTGGCCATCCTGGAGGTAATTTAAAAAATAAACATTCCATGAATTTACCGCACGTTGATATAAAATACTGAACAGCCTATTTTATTTGAGACGACAAGAGGTGGCACATATAATACCGAATTAAGAACACGTACGAGTAAAATATATGTGTTAACTATTTCAAAAATCAAATAATTAGACTTTTGATGCCCGTAATAATAGTAGCACGTACGTAATATCAGGAAATCTAAATGATATGGGTAGATATTGATTGACGTTTGTCGTATGTTTCAAAAAGTTATAAATCGTGGCTGACACTTTTCCTCGTAGTTCAATAAAACACATTATATCGGAATATACGAAAAAGTGCAAGTTTATGTTTATTTTCCATTCTCACAAAAAAACTAATATTATAAATGCAAAAAGAACTTTTCAGATTGCTGAAATTTGGCACCATGACACTTTATAAGTTGGATTAACACATAAAATACATTATCGTCTGAAGTTGGTAGAACTATTTGTGGTTCGATTTCGGCATCTCCACCGCCACACCTATTTCTGCCTAATAATAGCAGTGTTTTGCGCTATTATTTTCTGGTCTGAAGGGTGTGGTAAGGGAAACAAACTTTTCGCAGGCATTCCATCTTAGTCCTCAGGGGTAGCAACATATCTATGGCTAACCTTAGGTGAAACTTTGATCTTACCTAGGGTTGATTATAGATGTCCATGGGCAGCAGTAGCCACTTACCATCAGGTAGGCTGCATGCTCATGTGCTACTTCCATACTATAAAAAAACGTGGGAAACGTGACCGTAGCGGGCAGAGTCGCGGGAATAAGCTAG
>MOOZ01001776.1:494727-514721 GCA_002930495.1 Cecropterus lyciades | reverse complement strand
ACTATCAGGTTGATTAAGGATCGCGATCGCTATAATTAAAGTAAATGGTTCTGGAGCTTTTTCATAACATTTTTTACTTGCGTAAAACCTTCGCTTCGTAGCTTGGCTTCGACTTCGCTTTTCTGTGGTGGACAAGCATCCTTATGCAAACACTGTGTTGTACTTTCGCTGCAGTAACAACCAATTTTAAACCGATTTCCAAAAGTGGGAGTTTGATATTCGATGCATACATTTATATGAATGTTTACCGATTTCTGAGAGAAACAGTTTCAACTATTTAAACTGTTTTTTTTTTAATAAAGCACATATCGGATAACCATGCAAACCGTATATGTTTGTGAAGATAAAATGGATGTTAACCATAAAACCTTTTGCAAATTTAAAATTGAAAGTACATATGAGTATTTTCCAAAAAAAAAAAACATTAATTAATACCGCGGAATTTTATAAGAATATACGTACCAGTGCCACAAAATACAAATAAATTACAATTAAAACGATTTTATTTTAACTTAGTTAAAAACGAAAACGTATTTTACTAGCCCACAGAGCCAACTGTTCACCAAATTTAATTGTTTTACTATTGCTTTTTCTGTTCCTGTTAGTAAATTGATTGTAAAAATAACTATTTTCGGTCGCTGTTTTCACACGTAGGTACGTAAAATTTCGTAATTTTTTCACGTAAATTTTCAACTCTTTGCTGTCATATTTATAGTTATAGTAGCAGTTGATATTTGGTCTTCCAATAACAATTTTTGAATTTTTCAGAAATACGATATAAATTAATAAAATATGCGCATATTACAAAAATCTTAATGTGTGCTTTAACGGTGAAGCAGAAGAAGACGGTTCTTTAAAAAAAAATGTCAGTAGTAAAAATTTGTCAATTCGTACAAAGCCAGCGCGGGATACTGCGGCCTAAACTCTCACTCCGATATAAGATCCGTGCCCGACAATGGGACAATAGCGGGTCGATAACAAATTATAAATTAAAATGTACTATTTCAATGATAGTCCACTTGTAAGTAATAAGTATGAGTTAAGAGATGCTCATTTTATCCATCCGAGTTTGTTTACTTACACTCTTCAAAAACTTCATACTTACTCTTAAGACCCGTATGTTCTGTTTAATGCTGTTAAATTGTACAATATGAGTCTGCGTTAAACTATGTATAAGATGTAATTTGTTAGCAATTCACAGAATATTTCAGCTGGGAGTGTATTCAAAAAGTTGAAGCATTTGTAATTAAAGAATGAAGTTTCATTGCACAGTGCAGTACAGGTCGACTGTGATTTATTTTTCATACATATTTATTAAATATTATTAGACCTATTTTAATCTATTAAGTACTTGCAACAACTTATGTCTAAATTAATCAAAATTTCATTTTATCTTAGTAAAAAGTAACATTTTTAAAAGTATTTAAAGAAAAAACCCTGACTGCTTAAAAACAACTATTTGCCTTCAGTTTCAGTTCATTATTTTTAAACAGTCGGTTTTTCATTTTAAGTATAAGGACTTTTCGTCGTTTCAGTTTTATCACCGCGTAAGTCATTTTTGGAATTTTTTTGGAAAGACAAATACCGATTAATTTCACATAGACGCAACTAAAGTTCCATTATGTACTTTTATTTTTTCATAATTTAAAGGTATTATTGTGTCGTACCTTGATTCTGTTTGGACAAAACGACGCGTATTTGGATGCCAATGACGATGATTTTCAAAATGTCATTACCGCCAAAAAGTAACTTACAAGGTGCTAAATCTTAAACGACGTTTTCTTCCTTTTTTTACAATTATTACGATCTATTCCCATTCAAATCCTGATAACACAAAATAATATCCATTTACCAAAGCAACTGTAAATAACTAACAAAATCATAACCTTATACAAATATGTGACTTGATTAAATAGCCGTCATTGCATATTAATCCAATAAGTTTATGTTTGTTCATTTAAGGCAAATAACAATGTGAAATTAATTGTAGCCACAATATAAATGTACGGTTAAAGTATATACGTTTACTTATGTTATGGTATGTATATAACAAGTAACAGAGTTAAAATATTTAAATAAAAACGACTGCTTAAATACAATTAATTTCCTTCAGTTTCAGTTCATTGATTTTAAACAGTTGATTGTTGTTTTTATAATAACATACTTATTTAATATAACGGTTTTTATGAGTTTTCGTCAAAAAATGTAACTATTAAGTAGTATGTTTTTAGAATGGTCTATTTATTATCTTTTATATCCATATTATGGTGATAATAAAAATTATATAGCCTATATCACTCTTACAACTTAGTATATTCCAATGATATGTCATCTGTCAAAATTCGTACAGCCATTTGGGCAGTAGCGCGTACCAAAAAATATACGAGACATATAAGAATGGTCATACATATTTTCAAACATACATATGTACATACTGACGCAGTCGGGTAAAAAGAAATTATTATTTCCATTTTCCCGTTAGAATGTATTAAGCAGCTTTCTTGTGATACCTCCTTAAAATGGCGTAAGACATATAATTATACATATGAGTGGAAAATAAGTACAGTTCAACAAATTAAAATAACAACTGCTACTTACAGACATCTGCTTTCAATCCCTGATAGGAATGGAGTCCTACCTAAGGTATTGTATTGTTAGTATATTATAAGGTATTATGCTACAGATGCGTTGCTACTCCTAAGGTCTAATTTCGACTGCCGCCTCTTTCCCATACTACGCCATTCAACCCACAACAGCAGCAATAAACAGTGTTGTTATACGTCAGATATTGTTTGCCACACTTAATTTTACTAAATGGTACGTGTATATTTGGCTTAAAGTAATGATTTTTTTATAGAATAGGAGTAGCGAACGAGCATGCAGTGCACCTGATGGTAAGTGGCTACTGCCGCCCATAGACATCTGCAATCAACCCTAGGTAAGATCAAAGTCTCACCTAAGGTTAGCCACAGATGCGTTGCTACCCCTGAGGACTAAGATGAAATGCTTCTGAAAAGTATGTCTCTCTTACCACACCCTTCAAACCAGAACACAAGAATATTAGTAGAATCGTTACATAGTACAAATAACAAAGATATTTAACAGTGGGAATGCAATGCACAGCAGAGATGTAAAATATAAAGCATATGTATAATGTGAAATGGTAAAGGTTATAAAGTCATGATTTTATACATTTTTACACAGGCGGAAGGTCAGGATTTCTGCAATAGCTGGGTCCGCAACCGTTCCTCCCTATAGTGAAGGCGGACGGCCAAGGAACCCAGCAACGGGGACCAAAGCCATCCCCCCCTTCCAGCCTAGTCTTCTTGTCCCGGCATGAGCTTAAGGCTCACAATAAAGACCGGTGAATCTGTAATGGCCAGTAGGGCCAACAGCAACTACACATTTGCTAAAAAAAAAAGTAGATCATTATATTATTATATTCATATCTGTTGTAGTCAATCAGACTTCAGAGTCGTGATATCTTCTAGCCCGTAATTCCTACGCTCACAAGTAAACGCCCAGATGACCATGATAAAGACCACCCTGCCGTCAAATAAATATTTTTTGATACAATAAAAATCTTTAGCATTGTCATTCTAAGCGCATAGATAGAGAAACAAACACCACATAAAATTTTAAACAGTTACTTGTGTACCTATCTTGGCAATAAATAACTGATTACTGATTATTACTTACCGAAAATAATGAAACGCTATTTATTTTAATTTTTATTATGCTGAGATATTATTTTATTGGCTATTCATGTTTCCTACAACATCGACTCAAATGTAAACAAAACTAAATCTCTACATCCGCCGGCATGCGGAAAGCGAGTTCCGCACACAACGTTTTCAATACCGCATGTTCTGTTTTTAATAACCGACAAAACCCATCCGTTTTGGTGTTAAGCTGCGTTGTCGGGACTACAAAACGTAGTTTAATTTTTGTTATAGAATAATCCTAACGTATACCTACATCCAGCGCAATGTAAAACGACGAAATGGACAATATTTAAATATACGTGTTTTACTTTCTATGGTATAAAAAGTATTATACGATTAGTTTTTTTTTTTTTATTGTTAAGTTACTATTGACAACTATTATGGTTATTCATAATAGAAGTTCTACCTGATGCCAATCTATAAAACGTAAGCAAGCTTTTAATACCTTGGACCGAAGTTTTACGTCTTGTTTACTCGGTCTGCCTGATTATACCCCTAACACAACATATTGAATTCTGTATAATACATTTCTGAATGGATTCAGTGAGATCCCTAAAAAAAAGAGTTCTGAAAAGTGTGTGAAGTCTACCAATTCGCACTCGGCCAGCGCGATGAACCATGGCCTAAAACTCCTTCTGAGAGAAGACCGTACCCAGCAGTGGGACAAAAATGGGTTGACGACGATTGGCTTCACACATTCTTTATATATAGAAAGCAAGTGATCAATAAATATCATAAAAGGAACATACCTTTGAGAAATCGAACGTATGTGGCTTGAATATCAAACTAATGCTTCTACGTAGGGCGTCAGAAACTATAACTATAAACTGACACTGCTAGCGATGAAAGACTCCGTCGTTAAGTCTTGAATCAGAAGATTAAGGACTAAGTGGAATTATTTTAACCTTAGTCATTTCTTAAAAGATTTAGAAGAGTAAAGCATCCTTTGGTACGTTTACTGAAAATGTTTTCAAGTCGAAGGTAGACTTCAGAAGTCGGTTAAAAACTATGTATCCAACAAAAGAATTTATATTTCAATTATTTAGACTACCTATAGAATACCACAAAAAAGTTAAAAAATAATTTAGATATATGTTGGTTTCTTACATACACAGTACATAATACCTGAATCTGATCGGCGCTCAACATATTTTGTTAGATTACAACGACGAATCTCTGTCCTACAGGTATATAAGCTGCTCGCTTAGTTTTATGTTTTCTATTATCTTCCAACCTAACCTCATCCATCCAATATAAATCACTACAGCTCAACCTAATCCTAACCTATAAATTAGGCTTGCAGTACCCTGCATGATCAGGTTGGAGATGCTGAAGGTCAAAATTTTCATCTCATATCTCTGCACAGTCGTCCGTGCATCTTACTGTATATACGTAAGCTCCAAATGGCCAAATTCTATGGTCTAGGTTTCGAAGTACCCCTGCATCATCAGGGTTGAAGAGCTTAAAGTCCAATTTGACTGCTTATGTCGCTGCTTAGCAACCTTATTATATATCCGTAAGCCCCAAATGGCTAACTCTTATCACTTAGACTTGCAGTACTCTGCATCATCAGGTTTGAGGAGTTGAAGGTCAAAATATTCATCTTATATCACTGCATAGTAATCTTACTGCATTTACGTATGCACTTAATGGCCTACTTCTATGGTTTAGGTTCGAAGTACCCCTGCATCATCAGGGTTGAGGAGTTTATGGTCAAATACTACATAGGTCAAATATTGCATCAAATTACTTACTTTATGGTTTTGTTTAGCAGTACCCTTACATCATCAGAATCGAAGAGTAGAAGGTCATAAGTTTCATTAAATTATGTCTTCTTAGATACATGTTCAATTCAAGTTTCATGAGTATCGTATCAGTAGAAGCTGAGTTATTCGTCCATTTTTCGCGCACATATTTAATGCAAATTTAAGACTTATACGTTTTTCTCATGAATGCCCTTGTCAAAACTGAACCAAACTAAAATGAGACCCAACGACAAGCACCAGCTTTCAAATAAAAAGAAAACTGTCAAAATTGGTTCATCTTATCCACAATTTTCGACGTATCAAAATTAAAAAAAATACAGACGAATTGAAAACCTCCTCCTTTTTGGAACTCTGTTAAAAATTAATTTATAGTGACTAGTGATGTTTCACATCACTAGTCCCTGCTATCTGTCAGTACAACTACCAATCAAATCAGTACCACACAAACCACATTATCATGGAATTAGTTGGTTGTTTCCGATTACTGAAGC
Source organism: Cecropterus lyciades (assembly GCA_002930495.1). Classification (NCBI taxonomy): domain Eukaryota; kingdom Metazoa; phylum Arthropoda; class Insecta; order Lepidoptera; family Hesperiidae; genus Cecropterus; species Cecropterus lyciades. Next base: position 508,739 of record MOOZ01001776.1, on the reverse strand, counting down.
CGATCCTCTTGCCAGACCACATGGAATTCGATTACCTACCCTCTGCGCCAAGCTTAAACTATTTAAAACTGCTAACAAGCAAAGGCTAGCGAAGTAAAGGTATGCTTTACGAAATCCAGTCGGGATTTAAAATGCGTTTTCTTAAGTCTTTTTAAATCGGTTACATACTATATATGTTTGAGTACTAAGTGTCATATGAATTAAAATGTTAGTCATATTTCTATAATTCATCTTAATTGTAAGTGATACAAGTATTAACCAAAGCGCCATAATATATGTATATAGCAGATATAGTATGGTGAAAATATTTTGTACCTACTACATAAATACTAAAGGATACCATTTTGAATAATCATCACAGTTCCTGAAATTTAAAAATTAAGTTAATTTTATGATGTGGGAACTCACTAAGAAAGCATTATTGATATTACATCCGAAATGGGTTAAATGTATAATTTTGTATTTATTATAGCCAGCACAGAGCAGTGATAGCCTAATAGTTGAAACTCAACTTCTTAGTCGAGGGTCCGAGGTTCAATTCCAGGAACGCACAACAGATTTTTCTAATATTATATGCGTATTAGAATTTTTTAACAAAAAATAGAAACCGACTTCTATGCCACAAAAAAGTAGAAAATAATTTAAGTATATATTGGGTTAGTACATAGTACATAGTCCCAAAGTTGGCGCTCAACATATTTCGCTAGAACACAATGACGAATCTTATGTATATATATGTATATCAGCGCCGACTTCAGAATTAAAGGAAAGAAAGGTACATACATACTAAAAATAAAGGTTAGATCTCAATTTATATGAATTGGGCGCATCCGCTTGCAGGGCGCTGCCGCACCCTGCTCGCTTAGTTTTAGATTTTCTTTAACGTTCTAACCTAACCTAATGCATCCTATATAAATGCTACAACTCAACCTAATCCTAAGCCATATACAGTACTCCTACATCATCAGGGTTTAAGATATTCAGAATTAAATATTTCATCACATGTCCTTAACCTTTCGAATTCTATCGTTCAAAAGGCTAAAAGCCTTGTTCCTGATCCCGTAGTGATGAAATTTCCTAACCAGAGTGTCATGGTGGACACAATCAAAAGCCTTAGATAAATCACAAAATACACCGAGGGCATGGCATGATTATCCCAGGCTCCAAACACACTTTTCATTAATTAGTATTATCTGCTTAACAAACATAATAAATATCCGTAGGCACTAAATGGCTAACGCCTATGGTTTCGAGTTCTGCTGTTCGAGCTCATAATGTTGCACTTTGTAGCTTTAAGGTTTTCGAAAATACAGCTAAATATTTCAATCATAATTTTGTTTTCAGTATATACCTGCACTAATTTTTTTTGCAGTTCATCCACTGGTGCAAGTGCCAAATCAACTGGTCGGTGCACCGACCGGGACAGATGTCACGCTACAATGCCACGTGGAGGCATCGCCAAAAGCCATCAATTACTGGACTAGAGAAAACGGTAAGAGACTATCTCCAATTCGTCTACTATTCCTTAATTCAAACAGTATTAATGAGTACTTTAGACATTTGTCATAGTACGAGACAGTTTATGTATTGGAGACGGCAGGCGATCATTACACGAATAACTTTTCTTGCAGACTATTTCCTATCATCTAAATTTAATACTTATTTAATTTAGATGTTGTGAGAATTATTTGACGCCTACACTAAAAGGTATTACTTAATCTGGTGATTACACTTTACTGTAGAAGCATAGAAAAAAATACCAACTGTCGTACCAAACATGTCAGTAAAACATTTACTCTGTTAACTTAATGTCTGTCAATTCACTATTATAAATAGCAATAAATATATTAGAAGTAGCAACCCAGCCAGCGATGTTTCATTTACGTAGAGTCATTACCGGTTTTCATCAACTCATGGACTAAGAAGAGTTAACAATATTTGAATTAGCTGATCTGTTGGAAATTAAAACAATACAATAAAAAGAAAATAACGAAACAATTTCCTAATAACTAATCTACTCGCAGTACACTTTATATCACATTTATTTAAGTAAATAAAGAACAAGCGCCATAGAAAGGAGATATTTGTAGATTTTTTAATATTTGAGTGTTCGTCCTGTTCTGAAAACTGCTCACGTTCTATGTGAAACGTGGATTCTGTTTTTAAAACCGACAATCTAGCGTTTTGGTGCCACTGTGCCGTTCATAGCTACAAACGTGATTTGATTTTCCAGTAAATGTAGATTGAGTCATAATATCTTGTAGTAGGTACTTTGCTTTTTATGAAATGAAAATAAATGAAACGAAATAAATTGAAATTGCGCGAAACGAAATGAAACAAAATGGACAGAAATTAAATTATTTAAAATACAAATATGTCAATTACTACATAATTTCAGGTGTTGTCGCAATACCAGTATTAATTTATTTGTACATATTTTTTCTTACATTTTGATTCACGGAGTTCTGTCGCTAACCAGAACTACTGATACTATCGTATTGTTTGATCATCGTGACAAAGAAATGTTAAATCATTCTTGACTCTGTGCCATTAATGTCATTCGTGCTCAACATTACAACATTCGAAATGAAGCTATCAAAAAGTTTCTTTCACATATAAATATTATGGCAAGCTTAATTACTCAAATCTTGCAGTGCATGAAAATTGCTATTATTTTAAGTAGAAACTCTTGTGAAATGCTCACGAATTTTTCGTTCTATAAACCAACTAGAAAATATAACACATCATGTATGAGTAAGAAAATTAGTACGATACTTAGAAATGTAATCTAAATATCGTACTAATTTTCTTCTCCAAATAAAAAATATTTTTATATACGAGAACAGACATATTTAAAAAATACAGCTCATAAATAACTACGTTATGTAGAAACGCCTACAATAAAATTTACAATCTTTGATTACGGTCTAACAGAAAGACTGGGGGACGTTTAACGAGCGACTACTAAGTCATAAAGCTTATTAAGTCCCAGGCACGAAACTCAAAAACGGAATAAGCAACTAATTTCATTATTCATAAAGCACATTGAACGCGTTAAAGTAGTCATTAAACTGGTCGTAACTCATATTTCTACTATCCTCTTTGACAGGCCATAGGCAACTAGCCGGTAGCCTTGTTATAAGGAAGGTTGCTTACAATCTAAGGCGTTTTTATGGTCGTTTAAAGGGAGAAAACGCGTAAAATATGCGTCTATTCCATGTCCGTTTTTCATTCCATAACGATTTGCTTTGACTTTGATTATACAGCGTCAATGCTGCTTATTAATGATCTCATAATTATACTCTAAAAGGAAAGCGTGATGAATACAAAACATATTTAAATTAGCGCAAAGAGATTAGGTTTACAACTTTGAAGAAAATCTATTAACCTTTGTACATTACACTTTTATTAAGTACCTTTCGTATATTACAAAAACACACAGGTCCTACAACTTTCAAAAAGAAACGTTAGCCATAAAAGTTTCAAATCCAAGTAAAAATCTTTGGACAGCGTCGGACTTTACAAAGTACTATTTCGAAGAATGCTTAGATAACTTTTGGGACTCCTAAACAAAATAAGAGGGAAAGCGAGTGAAAAGTAATGAGTGAACTGTATAAAAACACTTGCTAACTAATACAAATAAGGCTCTTAACCAAACAAAACGTCGGGTGAGGGGTCGGGAACTTCATTACTTCTCATTAAAATGACACCCTAAGGATGAAAGTTGTTTATTTAGCGCCAGGTGACAGATGGTCAAAGGCACTCGCTCCTCTGTGATGAAATGAACTGCAGGTTTCGTGTTTATTCGGTACGGTGCTAAATGCTATTGACTGAAGTTCGGGGACAAAGGCAAAAAGGACAAATGTTAAACCAACTGCAACTTTGGAACCTTCAGTACGCAATAAAATAATAATCTACGCTACATTTTAAGAGGTCCCTTTAGTCATAATATATTAAACAAACCGTATGTTCACTTGAAAATCTAATTTAATTTTATTCGCGATTTATGTACATTTTCCTGTACAGTACTGCACAGTTGTTTTATAATATATAAAAAGTTGTTAATCACAGTCAACACGTAGGAAAACTGTTTAAAGAGTGTATAAATGTAATTAAAAAGGCGAATAGACAGTTTGGGAAGGACAATTTAAAAAAGACAACTAAAAATTAGACTGTCCGACGAACAAAGCTTATTAATGAGACAGTTCACCCAACGAATGGACAATTCCAAACTAATATAGGCACATGGAAACATTTCAGTAGGGAACGATATTCAGGCGTTAAGCGTTGAAACAGCGTCGACGCAACACAATGCTCGGCCACTAAAGTCGAGTTAGGAATGGATTTACGGTGTTCGCCTGCACCGCGACATACTGAGCTCACAAACGAATTCCGACAAAAGGAGCAAAAGTTTGTACGCAACGACTTTGCAATAAGGCGAATTTTTAAAGATTTTTACTTTGAAATGATTTTTCAATTTGTATAGGACTTTGGAGGCAAATCTTCAGTTACAATATTTTTTTTTACATTACCACTGGATCGGAATACAACCTCAACTGCAATGTTGTTTTAGTTTTATATTATATAAAGTTTTTTATCAATTTAAAGTAGCAAAAACAAATATTCAGTCCTGATGGTAAAAGGTCACTGCCGCCCATGGACATCAGTAATCAACTTTATATAAAACAGGAATTCTATCTGAAGTCAATAACAGATACGTTGATCTCGAGGACTTAGATGGTTGCCACATATGAAACTGAGCCATCCAGAGACATTTACAAATTAATCAAATTTAGCAGGATTAGAGTCCAACTTGAGGTCGCCCACAGATGCGTTGGATCGCCTCGTATATTTGTCTCTCCCTTATCTCACCCTACAGACCAGAACACAGCAACGCCCAACACTATTGTATATAAGTCAGAAATAGAAGTGACGTTAGAGCCTCCGGTGTCGAACCACGGAGAGTTTCATACAATTAATTACAACAAGATTCACTATATACTTGTATTACACATTTAGAAATTCTGTAGATTTATTTCTTTAAAGATAAAATTCTCTATAGTTATTCTATATTTATTGCATTCATGTACTCTGATAAATGTTCTAATCTATTTTATTTTGTAAATTACACGTAAATAGTTTCGTACAATTTAATATTCAATTACTTAAAACAAAATGCGGATTTATTTTGCATCAGATTTATTGTGCATATAATGCACTCGCTGATGTTTATCATTTTAGTAGATAATTATGGGTCATTGAACTGATCATGTACTCTCTATGGGTATAAAATTAAATGCCTTTTTCAAATTTATGTATGAACTTTACACACATTAACAAATACAATCTAAATAGCAATATGATTCTACATTACACAACCTTAGAGCAATAAGAAAGAACGACAGCTGTAAAAATATATAACAAATGCAAATGCAAATATTTCCTGAAAACATACATACAATAGTGAAATATGTTTTTCACCAGCTAATTGAGACTCAAAGTTAATATTTATCACAATATTGCAGTGTCTAGCCCGACCTGGCCAGTCGTGTACTTAGCCCCTAAAGTCTAGTTAGAAATGGATTTACGGCATCCGCTTCGACCGCAACATATGTGCGGGACTACTCCGCCGCGTACAAACGCATACCAACAAAACGAACTAAAGTTTTTTGCAATGCGGTCTTGAAACTATGCGTATGTCGCTAGTTCCGTGTTTAGGCAACCGGTATGTTAGTTTGTGCTTATAGATTACTACCATCAAATTAGTAGTGACGTAATATATATACATTGTCAGTTCTCTTAATACCTTTGTCGTTGTGATATTAATTTTTACTATATGAAGCAACGAGCATACAGTCCACCTAAGTAAGTGGCCACTGCCGTCCATGGACATCTGTAATCAACCCCAAATCTTACCTGAAGTTAGTCACAGATGCGTTGCTACCCCTGATGACTAAATTGGAATACCATACCAATGTATGTTAGTTCATGTGCTTTTAGATAACTGGCATCAAATTAGAAGTGATGTTATTTATATACACTGCCAGTTGTCATAATACTCTTGTCGTCATGATATTATTTGTTAGTAGCAAAATATGTGATACGGACGATACGCTACTTAGATTAATTATTTGACAGTGATCATTATTGATCTCGAAATATCGGTACATGTTACATTCGATAATATCTGTACAGTACTCAATGTACAAAAATATGTATACACTTAATTTGAACAAGTGGCAGAACCTTTTGTGGTTCGACTCGAAGGCACCACTGCAACGTCTATTATTGCCTAATAAAAGTAGTTTTAAACGCTGCTGTACTCTGATCTGAAGGATGTTATAAGGGAATTATATTGATCAGAGGTGTTTCATCTTAGATCTGAGCCGCCAGGATTTATGACATATCTGTGGCCAACCACATATAAGACTAAGATTATCTGGGGTTGATTACAGAAAGGACATCTGAATGGCCGTCAATGGCCACTTACTATCACATGCACTGCATGATTTGCTTCTTCCATATTATGAAACAAAACACTGAAAACGTTGATTGAAAACTTGAAAATAAGCAAGTGGAAATAAAAGTATTCGCAATGCGGTCGCTAAGCTCTGTATATCAGCAGTGTAATCGAAAGCTTAGATGGCTTTACATATTCAACCGTTGCGCTTGTCGCGCTAGTTTTATGGGACTTCCAATTTCAACTTTATGTACAGCGTGGTTCACAACTTAACATTAAATTGGAGAGCTTGAAGAGGCTGGATATTTAAGTGAAATGAGAGAAAAACTCACTGTCCTTTATCAAATCTAGATTTTCCTGGTTTATCATAAATTGGCCACTGTGACGTCTAGTTTATTCAGTTTTAGGACACCGTGTTTACATATTATTATAATAGACCTCTGTTTTGCATTGCGTTTGATTCCGATTTTGTATATGACTTTGTTTCCTCGTCACAGAAATGAAGGAAATATATAAATAAGTAAAAATATATAACAATAATAAATAATTATTAATTACTTAATTTTCTGTAAATTTAGGTCAGTACCAAGGTATAAAATATCAGTTTATTCTACACCATAAAATAATATTTTTCATTGTTCTAGCTTTAATAGTTTAAATAATCTTTCAAACATATTTTTAATCAAATACAATATTTTTTAAGATATGAAGTCTTAATTCTTATATCAATTTCAAAGTTATCGCATCTCGTTTACGTTAAATCGTGAGTTTCCACAAACGGCATAACCGACATAATAAAATTGAAATCTGCGAAGATACAACTAACGTAATCGTATAGCATAACCGGGCAGATATAGTGCAGGCAGAATTAGATGCTGTTACAAAGGCAACCGAGCTCGCCATTACGCGGCTACACGGAGCGACCGCGCAAAAAGCAGACCAAATTCTATTACCGCCCGATATGCAACAAAGACCGCTGGACCGCCCGCTTCAAATTGCTTTAGGCTACAGTCACGATATTTACTCTCGCATACCGCAATATTCGTCCAAATAAAATTCAATTTTACACTCACTTTTCAATAACTGAAAACGTTGAAGTTGCTACCGTTTGCGTTTGTATAGCGTTGTCCGTAACACGCCAACAAATATGGGTGACAAACAGGACAGCTCTTCTGCAAGCCATAAATTGCGGACAGTACAAATTAAATTAGGTAATACACAGCCGTGACGAGAGGGGACAAGCGGGGTAGTCGCAACAGACATGGAATGGGTGTGTCCGGCTCGCAGCGACTGGGCTGCACGCAGCCTCCAACGAGTTTTTGCTGTCATTTTGATGGCCTAAATTCTAATTAAAATTCCTCGCCTATCGATTCGCTTATAACGGGATGAGTCAAATTTGTCCCGTGCAAAATAACTGACGTAGAGATTTGTATTTACGTTACACTTTTACGATGCAATTATGACATGCCTAAAGTATTCATATTAAAAGTCAAATTTTCTAAGTTTGATCCTATATGAAATGCGATAGAATTTATTAGGCATTTTTTAATGTAAATAAAATAGTAAATCCAAGAAATAAAAGGTTAATTTCATAGATTTAGGTAAAATGTACATAAGTGTGACGAGATAATAGAAATAAAAGTATTTTTATTTCTACAGCTGATAGATATACATTATGTATGTAACAACCTACCATTTTATTACATAATCAATAATTTTTATGTACGACCTGAGCATCATCAAGCCAGTTCATTCAATTTTGTAATAGATGCAACGACTGAAATCATTCCTCCGTTCAGTAAAGATGTTTATTGAACTGCTAATTGAGCTACTTGGTTCACGTAAATAGCCCGTTCATTAAACTTAAGGTCAAATATCGTTGTATCCAAAGCACAGTGAAATATATTGACAGTTAATTAATAACTCACAAACAAATGGAGGCGTGGCGCCAACATCAAGGCGTCAGTTACATTCCGCCACTGATTTGTGGTCAAGCGGCGAGGTCGAAAGCTGTTCCGCTTGTCTTTGGCTTGACCCTTGATTAATGAACTCTTAACTGTTGCGAATATCTTAGATGCACTGCAATCTGTAGGGCGAATTTCCAAACGTTCAGTAATTTATTGATACGTGAATAGTTTGTATCCTATACTATCAAAGTCTGTTGGCATTCCGATATCTTCCCACATACACATACCATCTTATTGTAATAATATGTTAATTGGCTATGAGTTTGAGTAATATTTATGCAGACATCACAATATAACACGTAGTAACGTTACACGGTTTTGAAATATCGGCAATAAACAAGTTAATCGGCCTGATTGACCGCAAAACGCAAATAAACGCGCGGGAATTTTCTGCGTATGAGTCTGAAATGACTTTTTGGTCCTTGAAGTTTTAAATATATGCTCCATAGGCAGTTATACTGCAATAAAATAAAACTTACATAGAAAATAAGCATTTTTATAGGTTACCGAATTCATATATCGATAAAACTAATTTATCATTAGAATGGACTTTATACATTCGAGTAGGAGCCATCGATATACGACTGTTACACATTTTGACGTTGTAATCAAAAAATGTAGTCAACTGGTACTAGAACTTAAGTCAACTGGTATTCCAATAATATTTTTGTTCCTGAAAATGATCAAACAAAATAAGACATACAAGTAACATTGCCCACATCGATGTCAGTTACATTCGTGCCGCAGATTTGTGGTCAATTCAAAGTAGCTCAAACTCACCGCGTAATTTATTAATAATAAGCCCTCGATATCCTATTGTTGAATATTAAAGCACCACTTTACATCTGACAATGACATTGAAATATTCACGAAGACTTAATCATTCAATCAATTCCATTAGGAGCACATTATGAAAAGAATACTTAGAAAAGCGAAAATGATAAATGTTGCCTTAATGAACGGGGACATGGGGGCTCAATATTCCAGTTGCTACCTAACATGCAAGTTGCTTTGAAACAATTGATTATTTTTTCCACTGTCTTCATCACCAGCATTACCACATAAAAGAATCGAGGCGCTAACGCCGGAAGTAAAATATCATCAAACTGGTTTTCCGAACTAGAAAAGGAAATTAATTGATTCAATTGATCCTCACTCTCTCAGACTACTCTTGATTCGACGTTAGCATGCACTGGAGTTAATCACGATTCATAGAGCATCACTACTCACAAATCTGATTAAATTTACTCTGTATGCATGAAATATATCATGCAGTTTCTCCTCATGTATGATTAGTTTATCCTTGTAAGTCTTCTTTAAATAAAAGCGTTCCTATTTATACTTGTCCCGATTGCAGTGTAAGAAGCCTTGTTAAGAATGTTTGTTTTGTGTTATTTGAAATATTAGTATAACTAGCAGACCCGTGCCCACTTCGTTGAGCGTTAAAAATTTTGCTGTGGTTCTTAGTACTAAATGTTACGGTTTATTATCCAACTGCCAAAACGAGGGTTATGTTTTTATTATGTATGTATGTACATACGTACCTATTTGAATGCTAATTTGACGAAACATGTATAGTGTATTATGAAAAATCTTGGTGTAATTACCCTTTGATTGGTACCTTAAAGTGTATATTAAAATTATTATGATTTATTATGTTTATTTTAATTGTTCAATACTTATTTGTATACAATATTTGATATAGTGTTATTATTTGGCAGCAAAATGTATAGTTTTTCTGCATATCAAACCCGACATAAAGCAACATATAATATATCTGATTATGGGAAAAACATTATTTTTTAAATCAATGCCTCCTCTTGTTCCGTACCATTATATATAAAAAAGGACAAAAAATCACGTTTGTTGTATGGGAGCCCTCTTAACGGAGCAGCAACTGAAATGCATCATCTGTGAAAATTTCAGCTGTCTGCCTATCACGGTTCATGAGATACAGCTTGGTTATAGACAGACGAACAGACGAACCAACGGACAACGGAGTCTTAATGATAGGGTCCCGTTTTTACCATTTGGGTACGGAACCCTAAAAGCATTTAACAGAAATACCACTCTATAAATCGGTTAAGTATCTTAGGACTTCATAGCGGACTAAAAACCTGGCACGTAATTTTTATAGATATAAGCTACCCTATCTTTCAGTTTGGATCTAACTGCACACGGTGTGCAAATTTGATTGAAATTGGTTCAGTAGTTTCAGAGTTTACCCCGGACAAACAACGTGACAACGTAATTTATATATATTAAGATAAATTGTCGTTTTATATTTATATCCCGGTAATATTATAACGTTTTGACTAATAAAGCAAAAAAAATGCACAGCTGTTATTCAAATAAGTTTAAATCCAAAGACTATGTTAACTGTCCACGGTTGTAACAGTATATTGCTGTAATCACTGTGTAACTACTCGAGCCGTATATGGACAGCAATTATCCAGCATAAAAATGAAGTCTTTGTGATGTGAAGTCTTGATGTGATTGAACTACAGGTTTCACCACCTCATCATGATATTATGCTGGAATATCTTTGTTTGCTACTGTTAAACTTTATTGAATATCTTATGAGCGGTTTGACCCTTAATACACTAATTTGCATTGGAGAAATTGAAATATGCTTTAGGCATATGCTTCAGACTATGGCAAAAAGAATAATAAGAAGGGCAAAGCGCAACGCCCCAACATCATGGTACAGGATATGGAAACATTCATATGATTTTACGAGTCAAGAAAGTTTTACCAAAAAGTCCAGGCACTCAAAAAAAGCTACTACCTAACCCTTAAAGGACGAGTTGTATTAAAATAATACCATCTTATTATGAGAATACGATACTACCCAAAATTGATATACATTGCGTATTCCCTAAACATTGAAGATCACCGTTGATTTGCGGTTGCATCCCACGGAAACAATAGTACAATGGATGCGTATACACTCCCTAATGATCATAACATTTGATCGAATCAAACAACAAACAAACCATACGATGAACATTAGCTTTGAGTAACTCCACATGTCATTTATCCGAAATTGTATAATTAGGGCATTATCAGAGTTGCGATCAGTGTCCGTGTTCCAGCGATTCATTAACGAACGCGCGAATTGTTAGCTATTAGTATAATAAAAACTTGGTGTAAACTAAAAAATATGTTATATAATATTACATACAAGTACCAAGTTGAGAAGATCTTGTTTTATGTCGATTAAAACAGCTTACATTTAGATCCTTATACGATTCATGTATAAAAAATATTCATTTTTTTTTAGAATTATTGTCCTTTTTGTTCTTTTTTGTTTCTAATTATATTTCTCTTACTACATTTTATGACGAACAATCGTATATTATTAGATACGCTTTAAAGACAACTAAGACTGGTACGAATGATATAAATTTCTTTTTTTTTTTAACATGCACAATATGTGCGTATAAGTCCTAACTGAGTTACAAGTTATATTACCAGGTACGTTAGTAATTAAGTATTTTAAAGTGTTTTATCCATCTACCTATTTTATCTCACATACGTTTTACCAAGACTTTCAAGGACAAGACTACCTGTATTTTATCTCATATCTTTCAAATACAAAACCGCCACATACCGATAGTTATTTATCCGTACAATAAGCAGCTTTAATGAAAATTCTCTGATTTATCTGGTCATAAATCTCTCTGATAAAAATTCCTTTCAAACGTTCCAGACTTTACCCAATAGTATCAAACCGTCGAAAATATCACCGAAAAGATACCAAGTATTCATAATTAATGTAATACCTACACGTTTACGAAAAATTTCAATTAAATAACTTTATAATACGCATCACGGTGGCTGAAAGAAAATAAAAATAAAACTCCTCCCGCAAAAATAAGCGGGGCAAGAAGAATGCAAGCAATTTTTAATGTAGAGTGGGTGAGCCGCCCTCCGCCGGTAATAATCTAGCTAACGACAAAAATTCAGACGAATCGACTTACTCTTTAAACATTTAAACGTTCAGCCACAAGAGTCAAGAATACTATTATACTATGTACTTTTGTCAGCTTATGCCACTTGTAAACGAGGTAGTTTTTTGACAATGCAAACTGCTACTAAGTACTTGCATATTTTTAAGCAGCAATAGCGGATGATTTTCTTAATAATTATACCAATTTTCTTGACATTCACAGACAAAGTTTTATTTTAAATATTATCAGTTAAACCGCTTTCAAGTCGTGATGACTCTCATAGACATCATAAAGTAAAGTCAAGGAACATATTTAAAGAGCTTTAAAAGGTCGTAGTACCAGTATGGTTAAACGAGAAAGGTACCACAACTACCCCTATTTCTGCCGTGAAGTCGTAATTGCGTTCTATTGGAAATGTATGTATGCGAATAACTTACACATGAGGACCTTACTTCTTAGGAATAGCAATGCATCTGTGATCAATTTTAAGTGGAACCATTGTTCTGGAGTTAGCTGGAATTCACCAAACGGTAGTGATGGCAGTAGCATCAGGTGGACCACATATTCGTTTACTCCTTTAATCATAGGACAGGTTATATGTTTCGATATCACTGAAGAATGTGCTAAGAATACTATTAGAAGTTATTTTAGTACACTTTAGATATAGGTAGGAAACTGTTTGTGAATTTCTTGCGTCTGTGTGTTCTCTATCAGATCTTTGGTGTTTGAAATCGTTAAGGTTTTGAATAAAAATACTTCCATAGTATTTGCTAAAGTATTCAAATTACACATATCTATGTGTGTAATAATTTACGTTAAATCCGAATTTTATTCCAATTCGTCCAAAATCAATATTTACATTTTCGTTTTGTTGTTGACTCTGCAACGCGACGGAGCACGAATATTATTTCAAACGAAGTGCAACACTGTAATTCGATTCGATATAGAGGCATAGTGAAGAGTACATATTGCCCACATACAATATTGTTCGGCGGGACATGTCGAAACAACATATTTCACTCCGATATCGCCCGGACAATGGTAGGAAGTGGCCGAATATAAATGATCGGAAAGGCATGCCTATCGGATAAAGGTTTGTGGAGTAAATAATAGTGTGAAAGCAGGTGCATGTTGGGTATAGATTTGAGTAGAATTTCTATTAATTTAATTCCCAGGAAGTTACTTTCTGAGAATTACTTTGCCCGCACTATTGCTATCTGTGAAAGGTTATTCAAATGTGCTTTATTTCAGCAATTAGTGCAAATTCCTAGAATACATCATTAAAGTGAAAATATTATATTTAATATAGTCGTCATCAGAATGCATAGAATAGTATGATAATGACGTCAAATCTTCTTATTAGAAAATACCCAAAGTAACGAAGGCTCATTCTTGAAAACGATGAAAACGGTATAGCTCATTTTTCCGATCAATTGAAAATAATTAGAGCCAAATTGACCTATTATATAGATTTTTAACTTCACAGAACTTATTCAGAATTGGCAAACATAAAAACCTCAAGCCCCATCAATGTAAAAAACCTTTCACAGTATAATCGAGTCATAATTAATTTCTACGCAGTAAATCATCAAATATTGAAAGTAAATTTAATCTACTTCTATTGTATTAAAT
>MOOZ01001776.1:467785-478527 GCA_002930495.1 Cecropterus lyciades | reverse complement strand
AAAATGCGAAGAAACTTTTTCCCCAACCTAATATTTACGTCTTAAAAATTACTAAGCAAGTCAATAACCCTTAAGTAAGGCAGACTTTGAAGAAAGTCTTTTACTTTCGATTTTTTTTTTGTTTGTAATAGTTTTGTAAGAGAGGCATAATACAGTCAATCAAATCATAACAAAAAGAAAAAAGTTCCAACACAAAAATCTCCTTCAACAATTGCCAAGTTTTCCTTACACTTCAAGAAATAGGCGATTCGATTATACTCATGAAAGGTATTCCGTCTTAAATCCCAAAGGTAACCTACCTAGTAACTGGCAAAACTTTACACGTGTTTTTTGTAACAAGTATGTTATAAATAACTAGACATCACTTCTAATATAATATTCATCTAATATAACATGTATCAGTAAGAAAACATTTTTCATCTACGCTTAATACGCTTTTAGCTATTACGCATGGAAAATAGTATTAACGTATTTTGTGATATTCGTGAAAAATGGCAACATTCATGTGTAATGAATTAGATATTTTGGCAAGAGCTATAGATATATTAGTAACTTCATATCTATTTCCATTTTTCACTTCCATTTGTAGTTATTTCATATTATTTACAGGAGATACGCTTGACGAAGCAGGATTTTCCTCGTGGAGTCCTCTGGAAGATATTGAAGTTGAAGATAATAGGCGCTGTGGTGCGATATCTAGGGCTGGTTTTCTAGAAATAGCGCATTGCGATCAACCTGCTATGTTCTTATGCGAAAAAGTGATTAATAACACTGTACATTAAAAACATATTTTTCTATAGAAAATGGTGAGTATGTGCGTCATAGTGGACGAACCTTCCATTAATTAGCATAGCGTTAGTTAACAACCATCTTACTTTAGGACAGTAATGTCGCGATGCTGTATTTAAAACCAACTTAAAAATGAGGCGACCATCTTATTTCTCGAGAGTAGCAACGCATCTGTGATCGACTTCAGATAGAACCCATGTTCTATATGAAGTTGCTTACAGATGTCCATAGGCGGCAGTCACCATTTACCACCAGGTACACTACATGGCTCTTTTGCTACTTCAATCTGATTAAAAGATGACTTAAGGCTAATTTGCATGAAACATTTCGCCTGAAATGTAACGGGTAGCATCGCAGATAATATAATCGACATAATGTTACTCATCTTATTTAGGATGTGAAGGTGGTAGAACTCTTTGTGGTTCGACCCCGGAAGCACCACAACCACACCAATTTCTGCCTAATAACAACAGTGTTATGCGCTATTATGTTCTGGTCTGAAGGGTGGGGTAAGGGAGACATACTTTCCCAAGGCATTCCATCTTAGTCCTCAGGGGTAGCAACACATATGTGGCTAACCTTAGGTGAGGTGAGACTTTGATCTTATCTAGGGTTGATTACAGATGTCCATGGGCGGTAGTAGCCACTTACCATCAGGTGGGCTGCAGACTAGTTTGATGCTTCCATACTATATAAAAAAATGTTACAGTAGCCGTCATAATAATATGAAAGAAACAGATCTATACGCATATAAATAATGACGTCACAGTTCATAGCACAAATCTTAATATAGACTTGTTACAACACAAATACGAGCAAGCTTTATGGAGACACGGCGACAGAGCGAATATTCTCATCATTGGCTTCATGCATGGAAAGTTTTGTTCGATATAACTTGCCAGGATTATTGCCTACACTACTTAATAATAGAAACTCAGTCGAAACTACACAAACTCTACGCTTGTGCTAACTGTACGGCTCTTGTCATTCATACAAGCACAAAAGCATAAGATGAGAGAGGGATAAGTTGTCTAAAATGATTTAATGATTTAATGTTATATATATATATATGTTTAAATTCGAGTGTCATCAACCCATTATTGTCCCACTGCTGGGCACGGGTCTTCTCACAGATGGATGGAATGGATAGACATGTTTAAAATATTAAAATATTATATTTAAAATCTTAAACCAAAAACCCCGATTGCTTAAAAACTACTTTTTGTTTTCATAATGATATATATTTATATATTGATATTCCCTATTTAAGGACGCCATTTCTTAAAATTACATAGACTATGTCACTCTGCAAACTAAATCGATTTTTTTTAAACATACACACACACTTTAAACACACTTTCTACACTCATAGCCCTACACTAGAATTTACTCCAGTGTCGTGAGTACCATGGACACACAAAGACAAATGCACAAACACCAAGACTCAGAACAGAATCTAAATCATCATTCAGATGTAGGAGTCGAACCCGGAACCCACTGAGTGTCAAATCGGTATGGTGACCGCTCCACCACGCGGGTCATCAAAAAATTTTAATGATATGTCACAATCTCTCAAGTCGTTTGGATTGCAGCGCGTGCCAAAGACCCACGAATGCAATCCCTCTGACGCAGTCTTGTAAAAACATTCAAAAATCTGTTATAAAATGTAAAATATCTACTCAGCTATCTTCAATATATACATGTATCTTATACGACAAATATTCTCTCACTGATCTGTAATGGACAACTAGACACGGGCAAGTATTGATAGATTATGTTACAGTAACAATCGCGCACATAATGAGTTATAGCACCTCGCTCCGAGCACTCCGTGCGGCCGACAGGAGCTGACATCTGGTGATAATATGCGTGCAATACACATTTAAAGCCAGCGGCGCGCGCGATGAATTGCGACTTTGTCGATTACAGCCACCAATTCAACGTAGTTAATAGCCGTGAAATATTCATATTGTGAACGTACTTTGTATTTAGCTTTAATGCCATAAATCGTTTGTAAAATAGTTCGTGAATTGCGTTAAAATTTTCATCTGTATGTTAAGTTGGATTGTGACAACGTGAATAAAATCACGTTTGACGTACACGGTATTAGAAGTAGTCGATGCATTCATAATAAAGATCAAATCATATTGAATGTAGTCTATCGTTCCGTTAATGAGATTTTTTCGAGTCACTACATGAAAATTTTCAAATTAACTTTGAAGCCATGTCTACCTCATCTCCTAAGTCTATACAATCTACCCATCTCCATTACTTATATAGCGAACTATCTATCTCACATCTGTCAAGTATCGAATATATAATAATATACCTTTATATCACATTTATATTCAATGTTAAAATTACAGCATTTCGTAACTAAACCGGTATTAAGTGTATATGAATATAAAAGGGAAGGTAATAAAAAAGATACGTTACGAAATATCAACAATCGCCTTCAGTTTAAACGGATTTCAAATCAAAGGGAATATCAAAGAGATAATAATCAGCAAACACATGACGGTTCTAAACTAAAATATTAGATCACACCGAAAAGTTTTGATGAACTGACAATTAAGGTAGTTACGATGGTCCATGATTAGAAGGATGTCCACAGTCCTCGCTCGCGGCGTTTCCAATTTGTACCT
The DNA here is from genome assembly GCA_002930495.1 of Cecropterus lyciades. Classification (NCBI taxonomy): domain Eukaryota; kingdom Metazoa; phylum Arthropoda; class Insecta; order Lepidoptera; family Hesperiidae; genus Cecropterus; species Cecropterus lyciades. Next base: position 475,093 of record MOOZ01001776.1, on the reverse strand, counting down.
TCTCACATGTATACCGCATCGAAAATGTACCTTCTCACTAACTTTTTGCATATTTACGTATTTGGTAAGTACGCTCTTAGTAAGATTAACATGTAAGTGAGTCTGTGATGCATAGAATAAATTTGCTTGTGTCTTATGATTATCTTTGCTTGTGTTCTATGTTGTCCGGTTTATTCTCTATAACTGATATTCACTATATATTTCTTAAGATGCATAAAAAATACAAAATCATTGTTCTGACTGCTGAACACGACTTTTATCTCGGAATGGGAGCCGAAGTAGAAGGCCTACAGCGAATTGATAGATTTCACATACATTTTTTCTTAAACATGTAGATTTCTTTCGCGATTATGTCCTTCGCCGGTAAACCAAGTCTCATTATAAGTTTCCGGAAAGAAAGGCTACACAAGGAAACAACTAGGGTACACAGGAAGGCATGAAAATTCAAAAATAAAATTTTAATAACACAACAACAAATTTATATCAACATATGATCCGATATCATTAAAGTTGTTAAAGTAGTCCATGAATACAAATATGTGCAAACCTCGCTTGAGGCATATCCGATCATTCGAATTCATTAATGGGTTATTTTAATATAATAATATATAGCACCTAACCTTTATTTATCAAGACCATCTGTAAATAAATTACTACCACTGTTACTATTACTACTAATACTACTACTAGTATAGTATAAAACTAGTATAGTATAAAACTAGTATAGTATACAACTAGTATAGTATACAACTAGTATAGTATACTACTAGTATAGTAATTTACCATTAACTTAGCGGTCCCCCGAAACGACGAGCCTTAGATTAGACATTACGAATGTTGTACAGTTTAGATGATTATATTCAAAACTATTATTTTTTTCTTTCTCTATTGTATTTCCTTTAACTGTTACTGGAATATTTTTAAGATTTTAATTTAACTTTTATTTCATTTCTTACTAAAACTTTCTCACACACATGCGACATGCAATTTTTTTTTTCAAACATAATCAAAAACTGTCTCGAATCGAAACGCTTTGAAAGAACGCATTCAAGTCGGCCCACCCGTTAGGAAGTTTCGGTACCACCGACATATACACACGTACGTTAAACATATAACACTTTTTGCGTCGGAGGCAAAAAGTGTAATACTTAATAAATTTTAGTCTAAAATCGGAGTACAATAACGATTTGTATTCCTTTATACTGTATCTTAAATCGCTCACTTAATCAACCTTTCAGGATATTAAAATAATAATGATGAAGCGAGCAAAACGGAATTATTGAAGTTCTTTATTGAAACAGCTTGTGAAGGCTTAATGGGCGCTTTTCAGTTAAATTTCATTTGATTGCGAAGCTCGCGTCACGTCGCTACAACTGATTGATGTATTGCCGAGCGCCGCTGACAAAATATTACGTACAGCCTGACCGTTTATACATTTATACATATGTATTTAAAACTTATAAATTAAAACCTCATCTATATATTAAAGCGAAAGGATACAAAATTTTGATACGCTACTTGGATATATTTGACGATATTCGATGATTCATCCCCATTCCCACCCTCACACCTTCTAAATTGCTCAACCGACTTTGATGAAACATATTTAATTATAGCAAACTCGTCATATCTTTTCATTTGATACCCCACATGGGTATATTTGACAATATTCTATTATTCCTCCCCGCTTTGAACTAGCATATTTAGTAACTGACTGAACCGATTTTAATAAAACATTTAGTTGTAATATAGACGTCGTCCGTTTTCATTTGATACCCCACAAATATACTCAATATTTGACAATATTGAATTTTTCATCCTCACTTTAACCCCTATATCTAGTAAATGGCTAAGCCGATTTTGATAAAACATATTTAAATTTAAATTATTTATTATGGCCTTTCATTTGATACCCCATTTGTGTATATTAAAAAATATTTGATTTTTCATCACCACTTTCACCATCTATATCTAATGACTGAATGAACCGATTTTGATAAAACATGCTTAAGAATCAGCTCCCGGAAACCTGATGTTTAACAAAAGAAACCGCATAAATCGGTTCACCCGTTTAGGAGGTTTAGGAGCTACATGTCCACAGACAGACATAGCAGTCAAACTTATAACACCCAATTTTTGCGTCGGGGGTCAAAAACAAGCTTCATTCCCACGGCAAACAACTTATAACTTTGCAAAGCTTGAAGTAAAGATAATGACCGATATAGAAGTGACGAAATTAGATTCAAACTTACAGACAACGTAAGAACAGGTTTTAAAATCATTAGGGGACACCATTTGGGGAATATTTCCAAAATATCCTTCTTTGTGTTGTATATTCATAAGCTTCAACGCATAATTACATAAAATATTATACACCCATCAGTTTTGGCATTGAAATGACTCATACACCATCATGACGCAATCTTTTGTAAAATGATTATTCAAACTCATTTCACAAACCTTCACAAGCGTAAAAACATCAACTCAGCAAATATTAATCACAACTTGGTGACTGGTTAAAAGTAATTCCGCTCTTGCGGTAATTTTAAGACCGATCCCCTTCTTATACAATTATTATAATAATTATAATTATTATTAACCGACTTCCCAAAAGAAGAGAGGTTATCTATTCGTCATTTTTTTTTATATATGTTCAGGCTTTACTCCGTGATGCGGTTACCGTTCAACACGGTTCGAACGACATTCGATGCGGTTAGTTTCACAGGGGGTCCCATGGAAATTGAAAAAAATTTGGCAGTTTTCCCGGAAAATCGGAAAAACACGATTTCTTATAATCTTGAATAACTCAAGAGTTTCTGGATCGATTTCAATTTTTTTTTCTTTCATTTGATAGGAAATTTCAGTTCGGAACTTTCTTTGACATAGATGTGATCGAATGGTAAACTCTTCGAGTTATGGGGTGGAAACCACCATCACTCCTCCTGTTTTTTAGATAATTTGGGATAACTCAGCTTCTACCGACTCGGTTCTCATAAAAATTGGAACTAACTTTCAAAATCATATGGTGAATAATTTGATCTTCCACTTTTCAACCCTGATGATGCAGGAGTACTGCTAGCCAATACCATAAAAGTTAGCCATGTGATGCTTACAGATATATAATGGGATTACTAAGCAGAGACATACAATGATAAATTGGACCTTCAACTCCTCAACCCTGTGATGCAAGGATACTGCAAGCCTAGTCCATAAATGTTGGCCATTTGATGCTTTCGGTTATAGCATAAAATTGCTAAGCAGAAACATAAGACGTCAAATTGGACCTTCAACTCTTCTCTCTCTGATGATGCAGGGGTACTGAATGCTTAAACCGTAAAAATTGGCCATTTGAAACTAACATATGTTAAATGCTATTAAAAAGGTATAATATGAAACTTTAACTGAGCAAAGACGCAAAATAAAAAAATTGATCTTCGACTCTTGAAACCTGATGATGTAGGGATACTAAATGCCTAAACCATATTAGATAGCCATTTGGTGCTCACAAATATGAATTAAGATTTCTGAGCAAAACTAAAAAATGAAAAATTTGACCTTCCACTCTTCGATCCTGATGATGCAGGGGTACTGTTAGCCTAAACTATAGAAGTTAACTATTTGGTGCTTACGGATATTTAACAATAATACTAAGCAGAGACATACCATGAAAAAATTGACCTTCAACTCCTCAACCCTGACGATGCAGGGGTACTTCAAACCTAAACCATGGAAGCTGGTCATTCGGTGCTTACGGATATATAATAAGAATGCTAAGCAGATACATAAGATGAAATTTTTGACTATCAATTCCTTAAACCTGATGATGTAGGGGTACTTAATGCCTTAACGAGTTAGGCATTTGGTTCTTACCGCTTAGGTGTAAGGCTTTGGATTAGGTTGAGCTGTAGCGTTTTATATTGGATGGATTAGGTTAGGTTGGAACATACGACTAAGCGAGCAGGGTGCGATTCAGACCTTAATACAATTTATGAAAATGTTGTAAGTTGTGTCTTAGGACTATGTACAGTATATGTACTAAACCAACATATGGTTGAACAATTTTTTACTTTTTTGTGGCATGTGGTTTATTTTTATTATCTATCGATACGCTATATTTAATTGTATGCAGTTCATAGAAATTCAGCAATAAAACAAAGTACCTAACTGTATATTAATACATTATTAGAAAAATCCCTTAAAAATTTTTATTCTATAATCGTGAAATATATTAAAATATAAATTATGATGATGTGACAAAAGTAGTTATAGCAGATTGTAATGTTTGTTTTTCCCCGCCTGACCCTCTGAAACTGACGCAGTCAGGTAAAAAGTATCACCATATTTTGGTTGTTATTATTCCAGTTTAAGAATACCGCTGCCACCATTAATTTGCACGGGGTCCCATGGAACGTCGCGATTCAGATAAAGCAATAGCGCTCCTTTCATACAACATTAACTACATTAGTGACGCCACATTTCGCGACAATCTGCACGCGGGCTCATTCGCGTGTGAATCCTAAGATACAGGGGCTCATTTCCTCAGCGGGGTTAAACACCGAGAATTGTGTTTAATTATGGATATATTTTGAAGCTGAAATATATTTCAATTAATTTGTGATAGATAAAACGGTGGCTGCTGTGACAACGTAACTTAGTTGTGGAATCAACCGTGTGACTCATTCGTTGACTCATGCGTAAATCCTAAGATACACATCTTTACTTCAGCGTGCTCAAATATATGAACTGTGTTAAATTACAGCTTTAAATCATGAGATAGAAATATATTGTATTTAATTGATTTGACATTTAGAAAATGATTATAAATATCATTTACATTAAATCTAAGCATATTAAAAGATTTTCTATCCTTATTATTTAAAAACATCGTAATGTTAATCACAATAATGTTAACGTAATGTAATGTTGTCAATATTATTTTCAATTCTTCACCCATATTTTTGCAACAAAATATGTATAACAGTGCTTTTAAACTTGTTCCAGTTGCATAATAAGAACATACTGCCCGTTTTAGGTGGAATTTCAAGAATAGCAATAAAATTTCATAGCTTTACTCGGCGAGGTGACAATAAAACTGCATCTCGATTCTGATCACACTCGTTTCGATATTCAGATGGAGCCCAGCACCTGGGACACCTCGCTTGAAAAATGCTTATTATATTGCCTTCTTGTAAATGAGGACACATTTTATTGCGATTGCGTACACAAGCGTCCGGGACTATTCAGTTAACTGTAACGTACTCGCATGGATGAAATATGTTTAAAATTGTTATAAAATTGTACGAGAATCCGAAAAATGCTTCAGTTCAAATTAAATATAACAATATTGTTATCTGGTAAATATGGTATCAAAGGGGTAGAAACAGCAATGGTATTACACTGGAGACACAACCGCCACACCTATTCCGGCCCAATGACAGCTGTGTTGGGCTCTGCTGTGGTCTAATTTAAGTATTGATAGTGTTGAAGTAACAACATATCTGAGGCGAATGACAGATAGATCTCTAATCTTAATAATTAAGATTCATAACAGATTTCTATTGTCTACAGTAACCTCTTACCATCAGATGGAATTTTTCTTGTTGAAGTAATGCATGCATACTACAAGAAGAATTATTTGTATGGACGTTTATAAGGAACACTACCCAGAATAAAAGCTCGGAAATTAATGAACGTATCAGATGATTAAATAGAATTTTCTAATATAATGATGGAAGAATTTACTCAGCGAAAAATACATCATACACAAGGTTCTACGAAAAACACTGTCGTTTGACGAAAATTTGTTTGATAATAGAACGGAAAGTACGCGTTCTAGTCTAAAAACGACGACAAACAGCTTTAGGATCGATACTCGAAGCATGCACTTAAAGTAATGGTATCTGAATTGGAGCGTCTGTTTCTGTGCTCTGTATTTTTTGGCGGTCCGTGGATTAAAAATTTATGTGATCAAATGTCCGGGACGATTTCCGTCGTGTACTGAGCCTTTAACACAAGCTTACCTTCACGTCTTCGCGTCCCTACGCGCTCATTTTGGATTTTATCACACGAACCTTATAGACTTTTAGAAAAATAAGTAATCGTTGTTGGCTTGCCTGTAACCCTTATTATGTTACGCTGCTGGAGTCGTTTCTCTACACAACTAGGAACGGGCTGGAGACCTGGAACGTACTTCATTACGCTACTCCACTGTACTGTTGAAGGTGGCACGAGATAGCAAACAACCCATCCAAATTTTAATACCATTCACAAGGCCTCCTATGAGACTTAACGACTACTATCCTATGATAACAAACCGAAGTTCGGAAGCACACATGAATTTTTTCCTCCATCCGCCACCCATCCAATCTCCGACCGCAACCGATGTTCCTTAACGTTACAATGTTGAGATCCACCCGAAAGTACTAAACCTTATTTATTTTATTGAACGTTCAAATATACAGATATGTTTTTCCAAAACTATTTCCAACATTTTGACATTGTGAAAATAAACAGACGAGGTTAGATAACGTCCGTTATTTTAAAGTTACACACAGACACACCCATCTTTATTTACTTTATAAACATTATTCTTGAACCGCGCTGCAGTCAATTTCAATTTATCTTATGAAGTGACACTGGGACAAAAGTGTACCCTTTGTGTCCGGGTTAGAGAAAATATAATGTTGGTACGCAATTTTCAGGAGTACTTTTACATATTCTAGTATCATCGTCGCCGATACATTATTGTTCCACTACCAGGCATGGATCTTTTCCTAAAATGAAAAATAAACAAGATTTTCTTATGAAAACAAAAGACCCGAGTCCTAAAACTGAAATTAGCACTCGGTTATTATTAGTAACGCTTTTTATTAGTAATGTTCAAAATTATAAAATAACAGTATTATAATTTATATTTTTTGGAATGATCTTTATACTAGCTTTCATTTGATACTCACATTGTAATGATTAAATTAAAATTTAAAATATATTTAATATGTCAGAATCCTTCAAGCCATTAGGCCTGTAGCGCGTGCCATAGAAATGGATATACAAACACGCATATATTATATACATACATACATTCATACGCCGAAATACATTATCCTTCTTCTCACGTGGTTGGCTAACAAATAGGCCTTAATTCATCATAGTGGTCATCTGTTCCATTTCATATCATTAAGAACTTTAATAAAAACAAATATCTTAAAAAAAATCAATTCATCTGACTAGGGAACCTACCCGGAACTAAACTTATTTATTACTTATTTCTGCCTAATAACAACAGTGTTATGCGCTGTTGCGTTCTGG
>MOOZ01001776.1:442358-459548 GCA_002930495.1 Cecropterus lyciades | reverse complement strand
ACCAGTAGTTCCTGAGATTAGCGCGTTCAAACAAACAAATGAACTCTTCAGCTTTATAATATTAGTATAGATTTACTTAGTATTTATATTTTTTTACTATTTGGACAAAAACTCATAAAGCGTTAAATGAAATATATCATTATGAACAAAAAAATTGTTTTAGGCAGTGGGGTTTCTTTTTAAATATTTTTAACAATTTTACATACTAGTTACAATTATAAACCCTCCCAGTTGGTACAACCATATACTAAGAATTCTCTTGCTACGCGGTATAATAATCATTTGAACACTACCGTATCAGTTTACTAATTTATTTTAATTAAAACAGTTTCATTCAAGAATGCACCTTTTTATTTTTCTTCAAAACTCATAAAGAACTTACTAGTCTAAGAGTCTGTTTCGCCTTCACTCAAAGCAAATAAGAAACTCCACACAAGAGTTAAAAGTGCGATCCACAACGCTGCAAGAGCGAATTACACTAAGATATTTCCGAGACTGTAACATGAAACATTCTTCGCGGCTTTTTTCCTTAGCTTCAGATCGCTGGAATGTATTTTATACGCTACGAGGTGAACACGTTAAAGGCCTAGCAAGCTCGTGTGGCAAGGTTGACAATACTTTGTTACGTATCTTGACAAATGCTTATCCTCCATGTATTTAACGAGGTCTCTTATTTTCCCACACTTGGTATACATACACACAGTATAAACAGAAATCAAGTAGGTCTCAAAAGTATTTAAGAATCAGTATCATTTATAAGCAGTCGGGTTTTTTGTTTCAATACTTTTAACAACGTTACTTGTTATTAACACAAAAACATGGATTTCTAACAGAAAAGTGAAAGTTTGTATTCTTATTTCAAAAGCGTCCAGTTAACAAAACAATTATACGTTAGATGATAAGTATTTTAACAATTTAGCAGAATATACTGCAAACTTACCGCAATATTTATTAGTTCGCTATTCAATTAAATAGATAATTAAATTGAAATCTACGCATCTAATCAACGATGATAAATCTGATATTGTTTAATGTCTATTCAATTCGATTCACAAACCACTACCGAATTTGTTGCGAAATATATTCGCTAACATTATTATGCGCAAAACGATAAATGAAATACATATAAAATTTTCCATTTCAAGGTCTGTATTTGAAGTAGTTTTATCATCATAAAGTAATGTTACTTTTTAAGTACCTACTGTTGATTATGTTACTAATGTCTTGAAAATTTAAATAGAGTAGAAATTATGAAGTTAATACATTTTAGAAATCAAACTCCGCATTGACATCGTTTTGTCCATGAACCATGATGACTAATGAACCAAGATACCAATAGTAAAGATTTAAAACATAAACATCCACCTTTTATACAAACGTTTAACTGTTAACATGAACATTTCTTAGTTACATTAACTTAATTTTGGGTAAGTAGTGTGATTGTAGGTAATTTTTCACTGCAAAATCACCGATAATATTATAGCACGAGTATTTTCAAACAGCGCGATTTTAGTGCTAATTTCCAAAGCTATTAACACATTAGGAGTGCAGGACGGTATCGTAAATCAGAAGTGCAAACAGTGTATTAATTACAAATGCAAACAGCAAGTGTGGTCCGCCGCAGCCGTCTCTATCTACCTAATGATTTGCAGTAGCGCTGTGCAAAGCCGCTTCGCACACATACCATCAAACAGGTTTACATAGCAAAAGAAAATAATACTGAAAAAATATATAATAAACGTCGTAGTAATAATAAGGTTATCTTTTTTTATAATATTAAAGCAAATGAGCATGCAGTCGGTAATTGTTTACTGCTGCCCATAGGCATCTGTAATCAAACCCAGATAAGAACAGTCTTACGTGAGGTTGGTCACAGATGCGTTGCTACTCTACTACTACTGAGGACTAAGTTAGAATGCCTCAGATTGTATGAACGGTATGTCTCCCTTACCACACCCTTCATACCAATACACACCAACACATAACACTGCTGTTATTAGGCAGAAATTGGTGCTGAGGTGTTGCTTCCGGTTGAATGTATGTAATTTTTTCTTATACTATAAACGTGTGCAACTGACCACTGTTTATTTACATTCCAATTAATATTTCGCTGTTTAGCACGAATAAGTGCACAAATTAAAATTCGTCAACTTTCAATTAAGGCCTCTATAATTGATAACTTAAACTACATCGTAATTAATGACCTTTATATTCAATTTTATTTTTTAAATTAAATCATCGTGTTGAATTTTTGGGCTTAGTATTGTAAATATTTACAAATTAGAAAGTTTAACGTCGCAAACTCTGCTATCAACAGTAAACACTATAATAATTGTGTGTATAATAATGCAAAGAAACCAAAACAGTAAAAATAATACTACCGTTCGTTGTCATAACCCTACATAAACTAGATGATATTAGAGCCATTTAGCATGTTGATACGCCGATAAATTAAAGTATACTTATTTAGCATTACTTATCAAGGCTTTTAAAGTAATATTATTAACGAACATTCAATCCACTTGCCGCCCATACTACCCGATATGTATCTCCGCAAAATAGAATTGAAATGCTTCTTAGACCTCAGAAACGTCGTCAACCTATAACTTACCCAATGATAAACAAATAACAAGTATACGACATAAACGACAACACTAAACAATACGAGAAGAGAAACAGCCCCGTTTTAAATTCATTCCAATTACTCGAGCGTACAAAGATACCGCAATTTTGCATGAAGCATGAAATAAAAAGGGTTCGTACTAAGTAGAAACAATAATTTGTTGATGTAATTCTGCAAGAAGGCGTGCGGTCATGGGAGGACGCTTTTTTATATTTTTTTGTTTATCTCTCCTTGTTAGTTTGTATTGTATGTGAGAGTCAAATCTCTTAACTCAGTCAACTTAATTGGTCGTGACATGAAATTTTGCGCATTCCAATATTGCAGACGACCCAAGATGGAGGACCGAATCTTTTTCAGGCCTCCATGATATGAGTATGAAATAACAGGGTTTTCAAAATAAACTAAGAAAAAATGACGATGCTAAAAAACTTGTTCTTTTTTTTAATGCAGATTCAGATAATTTAACTTGCATTTTTCTTCATCGTTATGGTTTGTGATAAAAATTACTAAATTTTAAAACCAGTGATTCGAACCTTGAATTAAGAAGCCGAGTTTACAACTAGGCTCTTACTGCTCTCACTTACTCACTTACACCTTTTCTTATTCAAGTTTACATTACCTACGATAATATCACCTACCAAAAAATACTAAACTTCTTAAAATAACGTTCAAATATTGCTAAATGAAGTCACCGGTGCGATTATAATCAACAATACCGTCGCTCGAATCCCATTTAATCTCATTCCCTTTACCCGGGCGTGTAAAGATACGGTTTTGCATGAGGCCTGAAATAAAAAGGGTTTGTATTCCGCGGAAACAATAATGTGCGATTGTAGTTGCCTTCACAATGGCTGAGGCATGCGGGCACGGGGCGACCGACGTCACGCGAAAGCGGTCCTTTCAAAACATTTTACTGGAAGTTGGAAAATAAACAGACGGAACGATAGTCATCGACAACTGACATGATTCGAAAATATTTTTAAAACAGAAAATGTGAGTATTGTACGCATGTTATAAGTAATAGTAATTTTAATGTTATAAGTTATTTTATTAAAAATAATAAGTCTGTCAAGTTGTCATTAGATGGTGTTGACTTATCAAGTCCGTGAATGCGATGAAATTACCTAAATACTTCACGCGATTTTTTTTACGTGTATATTGTTTATTTATGTTTTTTTTTAATAAACGAATATAAGGTTTCGAACTTTGTATGTATAGGTCAATGTTTTCAAACTCACAGTCGTTACCTCGTGGGGAACGGAAACGCTCAATAAGAGAGTCGCGAAAAATAAATAAAGTTATTAACGATGAGTAGTGTCGATATATTTTCACAGACTAAGATTGTTATGCCGTGGAAAAGGTTGAAAACTGCATTGACACTTACTCGAGGGTCAGGAAACATTCGCTTCAAGCGATATTGGCATTAGAAGTGTTACAAGGCCATGTAAATTCTACTCCTAACGCTTAACTAATTTCTCGCTTAGAAGCTTATTACAAGCAAACGAGCACCCAGTCCATCTGAAGTTGAACGGCCATAGTGGCCTAATGAACTATGCACCTAATCACGTATACGATATCCCTATAGAACACATCTTTTAAGTATGTCTATTTACATTATATATGTTATGTTGATATCACACTTATAACAGTTGCCTGTAAATCATGGACGCAAAAGTATTCGATTTTATTTTACATTTTAGACATTTTACACACTCGCTTATTGATGTGAGAATTAATTTCTGAGTGTTGTTTTATTAAGTTTGTAGATTCTGTATCAAATTATACACTACTTCCTGAATTTAGAGACATATCCTAACTCAGCGGTGGGACATAAAAGTTACACCTCACCTATTACTTACATTGCTTACATATAAAGTACATGCGCCTAAAAAGGGCCGGTTCCAAATACGGTCCATCTTTTCAAACTACCCGCACTTAATATTTAAACAAAAAAGAATATCGCACGGCACATCCCCACTATCTATCTCCCTCTTTTACGAGTATCTGTTTCTAAGTCTAAGAAGTAACACCTTTTAGTTGATTATAACTACAATCTACCTACATTTTGTAAAAGATTATGTATGAGCCACATTTCACCTAAGCAAAGGCGGGTTTTCTTCTATGTAGTATATTCAATAACCACGATCCATGTAACTGGGTCGATATATCGGCAAAAAGAAATTCAAAAATCGCATATAGTGAGTACCCGTAACTTATTAAAATGTATCAATTCCACGATAATATAAGTCTAAAATCATAAAAATGTTTGCGAATTTAACTGTATTAGATTTTCTAATTCCCTGGACAATATTATCAATGTTCACGTAGTTTTAATTCCCTTGATTAAGGGATTTATTAATTAATTCCCTATTTTCAAATACACAGTTTTGTCAACCTTAAAAACGGCGAATGTAACGTAAGTAACTAATGTAATGTATAACGTACAAAGTAGGCTGCACATTATTATAATAAAAATATTAACCTACCACTTTGACCCAGTTTTGTCACTTTTTCATAAAAAAAATACCAATATGGATATCGCGTACTAATAATTGGCCTTTGTGCAAATATACATATGTCATACTTGCACGGAATTTGACTTGGATGACCTCTTCGTTTTATACACACATAGGATACAGGAGTGTGCATATATAAGCATAATAACATAGCATGTATTTTTTATGAATGTTTTTTTGGTTTTAATATTTTTAACAATGTTACTTGTTAAAGGAACTAAAAAGCGACACCAGGTACGTGGAGCATGAAGATAGATACAATAGATAGGCTTCTTCTAAACTATCTTAGAAGAGTAAGAATATCGTAGCAAAATCGTAACTGGTAATAGAACCGAGCCACTTCTCTACAACTCGCGAATATTCTATTCAATCGACCCGCACCTTACTTGAAGTGTGAGGAAACTATTTTCGTTATAGCACGTCAGGTACACACGGTACGGAGTTTAAATAAAATAGGAAAAAAATAAGGTTAAGAAAATATAATTTTTAAGTTTATTGATCATTATTATTAATTAACCAGGTGGTGTTTTACCACCTGGCTTATCAATGCAGCATGATTCGACCGGACGACCACAGGTACGACCACTACCCATATTTCTGACATACACTTCTTGCGTTTTGTTTGAAGACTACATTTACCGACTCACTTTCATATGAAGCAACCATCTTAGACGGGATAAGCCACGCATCTGTGATTGACGTTAGATAGAACCGCTATTCTATGTAAAGTTGCTTACAAATGTCCATGGGCAGTGACCACTTACCATCAGGTGAACTGAACGCTCGTTTGCCATTACAATTTTGTACAAAACATATTCATACGTAAATTGTTTATTTAGATACACCTTTGAAAATTTCTTTCTGTTCTTAGTTTATAGTTCTACGAAAAAGAGTAAAAACAAAAAATGGATAGTAATATAGTGCGGCATAATAATCTACGTTGTCTGTCAATACTAAACCTAAAAAATAAAGAGATGTCCCCGTAAAATACACCGGTGTTTTCAGCGTTACTCGATTTATGTATTGTACCGTAGGAAATGAATATAAAGTTTTGACAATGCATATACCTGAATAGCTGTTATAATAACAACTACAAATGCAAAAAATGATAGGAATTCGACTCGCACTTGGCCAATTAGTTATTAGTTATTACCGCTACTGGGTATTTACTTGGCATACATAACCAAATACTTGACACTTACCTTCAATATATGGTATCTAATTAAGGACCGTGTTGCATGTCTTTTGTTTTTATAACCACGCAAATTAATTTTTCACGATAACTCATACACTGTCACTGTATTTCATTACAATTCAATAATATAGTCCAATAATATGTTAATATATTCAAGAATTCATGCTATACCGGCGTCGCACTCCCGCGCATATTAATACCAATGAAATATGCGGGTAGATCATACATTTTCTAAAAACATTTGAACATAAACCATAATGTCTAACAATTTTTTCCCTGAGAGTCCAATTGTGTTACCAGCTTATACGGCTTTCAAATTATTTAACAGAGCAGTTCATGTTCACGAAGTGTATCTGATTTATCGTATAGGTATTTGTGTATTTTATGTAAGGAATATCATCGTAATCAGTAAAGAAAATATCGAACCGAACCTAGGTCATACTACAGTTCACTCACCTATTTCATTATTTATGAACGATATACCAACTTTTTTTTTTCTGTAAATTAAAAGTATGATAGTGACGTGATAATTTTTTTTTATTTTTTTGGTGAAACCTTTATAAGTATCACGATACCGTGGGAGCGATATCGGATATTTTTAATGCACTAAAATGCCCTCGATGTCCTTCCTCGGCACAATATAGAGGACTCTGGGAGCTCTAACGGAATGCAACCGGAGTCCTTTTAGTTGCTTCTTACGACGGAGAAGGGATAACGTAGCTTTATTCTGGTAATTATAGTACCTTGCTCACGCCTATTTCTGGATACTGATATACTTACATAAGACGAACATATTGTCCTCAGAAGTGGCAACGAATCGTCTCCAGATGGAACCCTGTTCTATTAGGTGTAGGTTACATGAGTATGTTCCCTCACCATCAGGTATTCTGCACGATCATTTTCTATATCAAATTTCCACAAAAGCTACAAAATTGCTTTACAGATAACAATTTCATTTGTGAATTTTCGATCTGAGAAATACGACACGTGGTTTTTATTCAATATCGCAGATTGATTGCATATGCACAAGCGTGGCATAGAAAATATTGCGATTGCGTAATTGGACACGTCATTCCCCGCTCGCACTCAACGGCCGAAGCCTGCCAATGACGGGTGTTGACAAATAATATGACGGATGACGAATACTTATGACTAGTGGCTTAAATGCAATTTCATGCAGGACCTCTGTTTTAAGTGCTTTAACATGAGTATAGTATATTGATGTTTACATCCTACAAAATGTTTTTTTTGTTCTATTAGAATATTGGGCTTGTATTTATTATCATCAACATCCTCATGTAGTTAGTTAAGAAAATTTTTTTTTCTATTTGTCAACCGATACTCTTTTTTGTATAGCTTTGACGAGATTTCGTGATATCAATAATCTTTTACCTTTTATAGTATGGAAGTAGCAAACGAGCATGCAACCCACCTGATGATAAGTGGCCACTGCCGCCCAAGGACACCCGTAATCAACCTTAGGTAAGATCAAAGTCTCACCTAAGGTTAGCCACAGATGCGTTGCTAACCCTGTGGACTAAGATGGAATGCCTCGGAAAAGTATGTCTCCCTTACCACACCCTTCAGACCAGAACACAACAGCGCATAACACTGCTGTTATTAGGCAGAAATATGTGTGGCGGTGGTGCTTCCGGAGTCGAACCACAAAGAGTTCTACCAACTTCAAAATCAAATCAACCGACTTTCTTTATTTTGTTAATATCATTATTAATCTACCAACTAATGATCATAGTTCAAAATCCGCCCCAAAAGAAGAAGTAATAACTACAATAACAGATGGGTAATTTAAGATAGGCATCTTGATGCTTTTCCTGAATTCAGTTGTAAACCCTATACCCATTTATAACCTAAGTTTTTTTTTTTATAACAGTACCTAACGATAAGGCAAGGTAGCCATCTGATGGAAAGTAGTCACCGTCGCCCATGGACACTTGTAACACCAGAGGAACGCAACGAGTCCAGTTGATTTGGATGGGGTTCCATCCAAATCAGTTGGGTTCAACTGCGAAACAATATGTTGTTGTTGTTTGTTGACATATTTACGTTTTGTTATTAATCATCTACTAACGTATATTACATAGAAATACTATCAACATAAATTTATTCAAGAGACAAGAACAAACTTTCAAAGCAAATACTTTACAAGTACAAAAGATAACCAATAAAACTAGAGCTACAAATCGAAACCGTTCGAAAGAAAAATTTGTCCGTGCAACTTTGAATCAATCAGCATACCCTTTCTAGGACACGGTCTTATACCTATCCATCACTTTCTAACTTGTTACTCCACGTCCTTTATGAATCGCTCCATTCCGGGTAAGCACCTATTTACTTCCTGGACATAACGGCTCCCTAACTGGTGATAAAAAGTATGAGTTTTACTCTAAGTGGAAGGTATGAATTCGATGGGTTAACCTGGAGCAGGTTTTTCTCAAATATATAGGTGATTAAATGAGGTTATTGACCGAACTTTATTTCACGAATGTATTAAAATTAGTTTGTTGAACGATTGGCTTATTAAAGGAGTAGGTACAAATAAGGTTTATATCAAGGGTTTGTTAATGTCAGTTGAGTACATTATACTCGTTTAAAAATGAGTTGTCTATGTATCATTTTGATGGATGCTTATGTTTTATCTAAATTAATATACATTTAGCCTATATTAAATAATTCCAAGGGTATTTGATTTGAAGGTGTGGTTCGACTCCGGATGCACCACCGTCACACTTATTTCTTTACTTTACTTTACCGAGGCATTCCATCTTAGTCCTCAGGGGTAGCAACGCATCTGCGGCTACCCTTAGATGAGACTTTGATTTTATCTAGGGTCGATTACAGATGTCCATGGGCGGCAGTAGCCATTTACCATCAGGTGGGCTCCATGCTCGTTTGCTGATTCTATACAAAAAAAAAAAAACAAAAAAAAAAATATGTTACTAAAAAGTGTATGCAATTAACTATTTAGTAACGTTACTTTAGGATTCTTCTCCGAACATTTCATTTGGTACCCATTCATGGGAGAACTTAAAAAAAAATTGTTCAACCATCTTCGGGCGTCCGCCGTATTGATTTAGAATTCACTAAACTAATCATGCATTGCCATGAAAGCAAACGTATTTGCAAATTCCCATCATAATTGCTTGGGTTAACTGGTTTAAAATTTAGTGGCAAAATTGGACCATGTTCAATGAAAAAACTCACAAGGCATGTTAAATAAGCTTGCGAAAAATGATCACAGTTCTGTATAAAAGTTATAAATCATTTCTGCTAAAAGATAATGACTCATTTAGATTATTTAACTTGTTGCCTAAAAAATGATTTGCTTGCCTGAACTTGTTGCCAGCCGTGAAAGATTACTTACCTTGGAAGCCATCCAAATTCCGCTAAAATAAAGTTATGCCGCTATTAGCATAATAGGTGAATAACTTCGTACAGTATTACGAAGGAAATTCTATTTTCTATAAATGCATTCTAAAGTATGTATTTGGAACTTTGTGGAATGATAAAAATTGGAGTCGGAAATAAAGCTGATTAACTATATGACGGACATCAGTATCCAAGAGATTGGATAGCACACTTAGAGATACATGAATTACTTCTCAAGAGGATTAAGTCGGAATGCGCGATAACGGAATAGGTAAATAACGCTTTCAATAATTAACGCTTTCCACACTCACAAACCCACACATGGATTCCCTGTGGCGTGAGAATCTTGGAATCGCAAAGAGACAGAACCCAGAAAGTCAAGCGTTAGCGTGAAAAAATTTTTGCGTTTCGTTGAAAGGGTGTGGTTGCTGGGTCATATATATATGAGGTAACTATTTCAGACCTCGGGAGTAGCAACGCATCTGTGATTGACTTCAGATCGAACCCCTGTTCTATATAAAATTGCTTACATATGTACATGGGCGGCAGTAAGCACTTACCGTCAGGTGGACTGCATACTAGTTTGTTACTTCAGTCTGATGAAAACAAAATATATATCGAACCGGTAAGGCACGGAACTCCTTGCCGGAAGAACTGATGTACAACTAATGTTAAATTTCCTTTATTTTGCTGAAAAGATATAAAAACATACGTATAATATGCGTGATTCCCATATACATGCTCACATGAGGCGTTTTAATATACTCCTAAACAATTTAAACGTACTGCTATGTCTATGAAAAGCTGCGTATACTATATACAATCATTTTGCACATTACATATGTACATAGAGTAGAGACCTATTACTACGTATACGAGAATTGTTTCTGTCTCGTCGAGCTGCACGCAACTAATGAAATCGTAAATCAACAGAGTTGAACATATATCGACAGACTTTCAATGCGCAAATATTTTGCTGTTCAACATTACTCGTGAATGACGAGAACCTTGTTAATTAATATAATTAAAAATAAACTTGAGTGAAAGGTTTCACTTTACTATAAATTTCTTCACAACTTGCGGGAATTATAAATGCAAAGGCAAAGTATTGAAGGGTTTTAATGATTGCCTTCTCTATAGTTTCAAATTAGTTATACATTTTATCGTGTATAATAATTTAATCATTAATAACTTAGTTATACACTTAGTTGTATGATACAAAAACTTATATTCAGACTATGACTGTAATTTCACGCGTGGAAGGGATAAAAGAAACTGATTTTATTTTATAAACACATTAACAATATTGTTGAATTGAAATATAGTCGTACGATTGAAGTTTGACACGCTAATTCAAGTGTGTGAACACACTTTATAAAGATTGTTCTACAAATTTCATCATTTTATTCTTTAAATGATTGGCAGTTGAATGAATAACGTTTAAATTAATTCAGTATGTTATTTCACTTTTCATAAATAGATCGAGACGTTGCGCGATGTAAAAATCGAGAGGAAAAGCGATTTTAGACATAATTTTCAATTTAGGATGCGGGATTATTTTATATCGGATTGCACTCCACACACGAACTCCCGAGCACTCAGCACTACATCAAAAACGGGGCACTCCAACTAATTGCGTTGGCCATTGATGCCATACCTATCTACCGATGAATCTGGTCTGACCGCCTCTACATTAGCTATTAGCAAAATAAGGCTTCACTGCATATTCAGAGTGCGACAAAATCTATATGTGAGAAGACCGAAATGCGAAATTGTAAAACTGTACTTTGTAAACAAATCTGTAAATTATAAAATTATAATACTGTAGAGGAAGAACGAAATATTCTATTAAAAAATAGTTGTTTAAATCGACTTTTATTTTTACCCAACTGCGTCAGAAAGAGAGTAGTTAATACTTATGAACAGTTAACTGCTAAAATACTTAAAACGTGAATAAACTATTACCTATAACGGCGGCAAGAGAGGGAGCTCGAACCGTCCAACCAAGCAACCTCGGGAAGGACGGTAGCATGTGTAGTCGCATGCCGTCGTACATCTGAAGGCAAGGTGAGCGCCAATGCTCACAGGGAAGAGCCCGTAAGGGGCATCGCACTCGGAGGACTCTGGTTGTGTTCCGTTGGAAATCCCGGAGTCATCCACGCAGCGCTGAGGTCGGCCACCGGGAGGATTTTAGTGCTGTAAAAATCCCACATAATCCGGCGTTACTCCCAAGGCGTCGGGTACCTTTTGAAGGTTTCCCCCTCGTTACAAAAAAATAAGGTTATATATAGCTGAAGGATGAAAATAAAAGTCTAATTCAAATTAGAATTATTTAACAATCTTACTAATATTATAAATGCGAAAGTTTATATCATCGGTTAAAACTAACCGAACCAACCTAACCTAACCGGTTCCTTGTAAACCTCGGTTACTGCCAAGTAAACTTATTATTACAAGCTATTTCGTGTTGACAATAATTCTTCATGCTTACTGGATACTCGCTGCAGCATGAGAGGTACGCTTATTGGCACTGATTGCATGCTGATTGCATCAGACAAGCGCTGTCACATAATAAGACGAATAATATTCGTACGCTTGGCTACATATTGGACCAATTAAACCGATGCGATGGCCGGAAGTGTCTTGTATTGTAAGTTTATAGAGTTTCACACAACGATCACGAGAAAATAAATATTGTAAAGTTTAGAGAAATTATGTTTTATAATTCGACGAATAGTAAAAATCCATAGCTAATAGTATTATGTGAGTAGTAAACGAACATAGAGTTCACCTGATGATAAATGAAAACCGCAAATCGACAAGTAATCAACCCCAAATAGGATCGTGGCGGCGGTGGTATAAGTTTAAACACGAAGAGTTCCTTCAATATTTTACTTTGTAATGCTTATAAACATTACAACATAATTTATAAGCTTTTGTTCAAAGAGACTCTATAGTATAGTCTCTCAGAACAAAAACTTTTAGCTTGCTAATAGAACGTTTACGTAACAAAACGAAGTGAAGAAAGAGCGGAAGCACACAAGTAGCCATTAACCGCTCTACTAATGCTCAGAATTAAAGAAACGGCTATTTGTACTAATCTGCATACACTAATACGTATGCCTTGGTAATTTGTGCACAACAATAACACGCCTTAATTTTCTTAAAGATTAAGGATTAATTTTCTTAAATCCTATTCTATTTAGCACTACGCGATGCAATTGTTATTTTGTTTTGTAGGCGTAAAAAGTATGTAGACAAGCTAGTAAACGATATGACAGTAAACATTTGTAATGTAGACTAGATTTTTGTATTAGAAAATGTTGATTAATTTGAAAACATTTCTTCAAGTTGTGATTTATTAGATTTTTTTTGTTTATTGTACTTCTTTTATTAGACTTTGAAGGTGGTAGAACTCGTTGTGGTTCGACTCCGGAAGCACCGCCGCCACACCTATTTCTGCCTAATAACAGCAATGTTATGCGCTGCTGTGTTCTGGTTTGAAGAGTGTGGTAAGGGAGATATACTGTTCCGAGGCATTCCATCTTAGTCCTCAGTGGTAGCAACGCATCTGTGGCTAACCTAGGTGAAACATTGATCTTACCTAGGGTTGATTACAGATCTCCATGCGCGGTAGTAGCCACTTACTATCAGGTGGGCTGCATGCTCGCTTGCTACTTCCATACTATAAAAAAAAATACTAATTATAAATGCGAATGTTTGTGAGGTACTACTGGACGGATTTCGCTGAAATTTGGCATACGGATAGTTTATGGCCTAGATTAACACATAGGATATAATTATATGATGGTATCATTGCGGTGGTAAATCTTTGTAAAGCAGGCGTAGCTGCAGAAATAAAACAAGTATTGAGAATAATTAAAAAAAAATAACGAGTAAACTTTTTTAGATATTCATTATTTATTTTATGTTCGATACTTTTTACGGTAAAAGCATTTTATTAAGTGGTATTTTTTCTTTTGTTTTTTTTTTTCTGTCATATATACTTTACTTATTAACCTAACAAATACGCCTTACACACCTATCTACCTAAATATTTAGACCGGCGTCACCGTCATTGGACTTTCTGTTTAAGGTTATATGTACGTATATGACTTGCTTAGTGTGTTCATTCAACAAGCAATAAAAACAAAAGGCCTCCTCGACACAAGGAGGGTCAGATATGCTATTATATATTAATGTTAGCGACGCCATTCTCCCGCTAGTTTTGGCAAAGATGCAATTTCATTTGAATATTGTGCAAGTCGAGTGTTATCCGCCGTTATCGTCGTAACTGAAGCACTTTAAATACAAAGTGCTCATAAAAGTACTATCTCTAAAAGCATTAGCTTAGAAATTGTGCTAATTGATATCGCGGTGTATGGGAAGTAAAACTATTAAATTATACTTTTATCTAATTGAACTAATAATAAGTAGTGGCATGCTAGTGAGTGAACCTCGACAACTTAATCAAGGAGTTCGAGAATCGAATCCCAGGCACTTGATTTATAAGCCGTGTATACACGGGGAACTTTCAATTTATACACACAGACAGACATATCTGGTCTAGACTACATGTCGCTTAACTACAGCGGCACTTCTAAAAATACTGTGGCATAAATATTTTTGTTTTATGACCGTGGTTGCAATATCATTACTGTACCGTAAACTTTTTTACTTTGTACTTTTGTAATAAAATAATAGATAGTAATTAATACTTCCAAGTAATACAAAAATAGGTATGATTTTGAGTGTATATACTTAAACCGCTATCAGTAATTTAAGCTCTAATTTCAGGTCACTAGTTAAAGGTTGAGTTAATATGTGGTTCCTCAAATTCATACGTACATACCCCTACGTAACATAGAGATGTATAGGCAAGGCATTTTGCGGTTGATTTCGGACGTTAGCTAGTCAGACAGTTTAATATGAAACTTCTCCAATATTGGTGCATATATTCTGTCACATCTTGTGGCAAAATACCATCCAATGAACCGACTGAAACCAATCCATAATAATAAGCAATACATAATAATAAACGGACAATATAGCAAAACAAAACCGAAAAATTCAGTTGTCCAAGTTGAAAATAAGTCGTTAAAATAACTAGGAATCCTAAAATATTGATAAAAAATATCTATCTATTTTTAATTTTAGAAACCTATATTTTAATAACAATTTAAACCTTCCAGATTGATATTTAATACTTAAAGATGGATAGATTGTTTTTTAAACAATTTAAAAAGTGTTTTCACAAATGTGTGTTAACAATTTGTGTCTAATATTTACCGTTTTCGAGTAATTGCGAAAAAACACTTGTCATTATTTTTCAACCCTTGCCGGGGGTTGCGGTCTCTTTACCCACCTTTACCCACCGTTTTTGTATCATTAGAACTACATACTATCAAAAATGCAAAGTTGAGTGTCAAATTTTGATTTCAGACTTTATTTGACTGGACTAGAAAGACAGTATGATTTCGGTATCTCTACGTCACCCTTATAAAATTTTATAAATCATATATGTATATTCGCTATGCTTTTACAACTATAAACTGCGAGTAAGACATAAACAAAATTATATTAGCCCAAACATAATGACCCGAAAATTTCACGCAATAGACATATTCCTTAGAATTTGACTTAAAAACTGTGCATGTTAATATAAAGTCATCGTATATTCGCACGACAATATGACTCCTCATTCGCTCATTCGGTGTCGTGACGGCGCCTCGCGATTTATGCCGCGCGTTACACCACGTCATTCGACACGTTACCTGCTGCGCGCTCGGAGCAACGAAAATAATTTTGAATTAATATACTTAATCCTTTACATAGTATACAAATACATTCGAATAGAGAACCTCCTCCTTTTCTGAAGCCGGTTAAAAAGACGCCGTCAATCTGTCCGTCTGATTGTTTGTTATCACTCAAAAAACAATAATACAATTTACATATTTCTTTTAATCCCATTCCTCCTTCAACGTTTTGAGGGCCACTGCCGGTCATACACCTTTTTTTTTTTGATAAAGTATGGAAATAGCAAACGAGTATGTAGCCCACCTGATGGTAAGTGGCTACTGCCGCCCATGGACATCTGTAATCAACCCTAGGTAAGATCAAAGTCTCACCTAACGTTGGCCACAGATGCGTTGCTACCCCTTGAGGACTAAGATGGAATGCCTCGGAAAATTATGTCTCCCTTACCACCCCGTTATCGTCCCTTACCTCCTGTAAGGACGGGTTTTTCAATAGTCCCGCGTTTATCATGCCTCCAGGTGACCGCAGTGGGTATTGATATTATACACAAAGACGCTGCTGGCCATCTCCTGGGTTTTGTCCCTTAGTCGCCTACTATGACATCCCCGGAAAGATAGGGAGTGCTTCCTTAAAATATTTAATATAAGTTGCTAATTATTTTCCTTTAAAATGTTATCTGGCCAAGTTTTAGCACAAATAACATATGAAGTATAATTTTTACTTATTGCCATTAGAGTGAATGATCTATTATTTGATGATAACATTTCTGAATAGATGAAATATGAATTAACATACTTTTAATATTATTTCTTTATTTCCATAGTTCTTTGTATCCTACACTGATATTTTCAGACACAGCCTTGATCAACCAAATTATGCCTTATCCAAATGCAAAACTTTCTTCATCTCCGCACGGTCTTCGGTATGGCTATACCCGTGTCTAAATTGTTTCTTGCAACTCGGCTATATTAAGCAGTGAGACGCTCCAACTTTACGACTTCTTGAATGAGTCGTTAAGTTGTCGAATCAATTCGTTCGAGCTCCAAAATTACTCGAATGGAATCGTGATAAAGGCACAATAAACCAGTAAATAATTTCAATGGAATATTGGACCGGTAATGAGTTTCAAGCTCTGAGACAGATTTCAGGGTTATTTTGAACAATCTTATTATTTAATGTTAACTTCTTGCCTTTATTTGTGTGAAAGATATTTCATTGAAGCTCAATATATTTATTTTAAAACAAAAGACATTATTTCAAAGGAATTTATGGAAAAATTTATGGCTTAAATCTCACCATACAATAGGTAATCATAATTAACTTAACAAAGTAACTAAAAGCACATTGTATTAATAATCATACAAGATTATTGAAATTAAAACAAACCTACCTTTATGAAAATAGGATAAGGTCGCATATTCTGTCTGCTACTGATATGTGATGTGAAATTACGCTGCTTACATTCTAAGCGAGGATGTGATATGAAGTCCAAAGACACACATTTACAGAAAACACCAATTTTCCTTATTTAAATTTCTAGGCATCTTGAAACCCAGTATGTATGTAGTACCTTGATGGTAGACTCCCCGAAGGTTATTACACTTTTTTTTCACATATCGTCGTTAAAAAAACTAGTATATAAAATCGTTCGTCAGCGATAATCTTACATTTTATTTTTGGTTAGGGGACTTGGAATTAATAAAAACAGGACG
>MOOZ01001776.1:356167-378057 GCA_002930495.1 Cecropterus lyciades | reverse complement strand
TCAATCACACCTAAGTTTGGCCACAGATGCGTTGCTACCCCTGAGGACTCTGATGGAATGCCTCCGAAAAGTATGTCTCCCTTACCACACCCTCCAGACCAGAACACAACAGTGTATAACACTGCTATTATTGGTAACAGTGTATAACAGTGGTAGAAACAGGTGTGGCGGTGGTGCTTCCAGAGTCGAACCACAAAGGGCTCTACCATCTTTTCAAATTTTATTTTCATATTAAATATTAGATTTAGCCAGAACTAATATGCATGTTTCATAATATACATAATGTACAAAAAATTTATTAATGTGTTTTTTGAGCTTTAAATCTTTTTTTCTTACTTTCTAACTTTTTAAACTTTCTAGAAATCTTGATATCAGACAAGGGTATATAATTGAAACTTTACCTGTAAATAACGATCAATGATTCCAACAGTAAGATGGAATGTCTCCAAAACTAATGAGAACTGGCGCTGGACTTCAACCAACCAATCAATTAAAGTTGCCCGCATCTTGCCTGTGATCACATTCTGAAAACAATTGTATAGTATTATTTTGATTACTCAGTTGTATTTGTCAAATTCCATTTCAAATATATGAAATAGCAATGCTTAGAACTGGAACTGAGACAATGTTTAATTTTGTGGGCAATTCATTAAGTTATGAATCGCTTATTCTCTGGATTTCAATTTACAATCATCTTATTATAAGTAATTGCCCATGTTGAAGTGCCTCCATCAGTGATACAATCAACCCACTTATTTTTGCTTCATACAAAAATTAAAGATACACTACAACTCTATAAAGTTAACAATGCCACGCTATTTGGGTGGAGTTTAGAGACCACTTTACATCAAATGGATTGGATGTTTATTTGCTCTTATTAAGAAAAATGTCCATTAAAAACATACCTGTTTTTTCAAGTGATCAAATTCAATGGGGTACTTTTCCTCCAATT
Source organism: Cecropterus lyciades (assembly GCA_002930495.1). Classification (NCBI taxonomy): domain Eukaryota; kingdom Metazoa; phylum Arthropoda; class Insecta; order Lepidoptera; family Hesperiidae; genus Cecropterus; species Cecropterus lyciades. The sequence continues at coordinate 377,105 of MOOZ01001776.1, read as the reverse complement.
CAGTCAAATAGTTATAAATGTCCTTTATATAAATAGACATCAATAGTGGGCTATTTTTGTCACTGGCATCAATATCTTCAATGTCCTCTGGAAGGTGGGGTGTAGGTGGTGTAGTCAGATCCTCATTACTACAGGTCTCTTTAGTCTCTACTGCTTCAGGTTTCTCTGAATTCTCAGCTATGTTCAGCTTTCCTAATGACTCCGTAGATTCCTTTAGGATGGGTTTCAACACATTCTTTGTTTCTTTAGGATTCTCCTTCAATGTTGGCAGTTTAGATGACTTCTTAATATCAACATTACATTTTCTGTTTTGTAATATATTGTTCACCGCTTCTTTGAGGTCATTTTGTCTATTTGTTGCATCCTTTAATGCAGCCTGTAATTAAAAAGTTTGTTACAGATAATTGTTGTAATATAGTAAAGATTTTATTAAATACACTTATGTAAGTTTTGACTACCATTTTATGAAAATTACTAGGAATTCATGGAACAAAATAATATCTTATATCATGGAAAGTATCTAAGTATGGAATATCGTATGATAGAAAGACTGTGGTTCAACTTCGGCGGCACCACAGCACAACTATATCTGCCTAATAACAGCAGGGTTAAGCTAGAAAAGACACATCTTATCTGGAGTTAATTATAGATGTCAATGGATGACAGTGGCCACTATCAGTCAGGTGGACTGCATGCTTTCTTGCTACTTCAATACAGTGAAAAAAAGTCTTGTATACAAAATGAGAGCAATGACTGCGGTTCACTAACAACAACAATTAACTTAAGATATAATTTGTATCATTCATGCATGTTACATAACATAACATAAACATAAACACTTTCTACACTCATAGCCCCACAGTAGGATTTTCTCCTGTGTCGTGGGTGCCATGGACACAAAGACGGAAACAAAAACACCCAAACCAGAAATCTAAGCTCATCATTCAGATGTCTGTCTAGCCGGGAATTGAACCCAAGACCAACTGGGTGTCAGACTGGTATGGTGACCTCTCCACCACGCGGGTCGTTGTGGTGTCGGGTGTTACGAAATTAGAAAATTAAGGCAAGGCATTCCAAGGAGCTTGTGCCCAATCAATTGAGACCTATTAGTGCTTTTAGAATTTCTACCATAGAAGAAATATATGATGGTGTGGTCACCATACCAGTCTGATACACAATGGCTACCGGGTTCAATCCCCGGCGGGACAAACATCTAAATGATGAGTTTAGATTCTATTCTATTCTATTGGGATGTTTGTTGTATTCATCTTTGTGTGTCAAAAGCGTTAAATATATATATGCCACTGGATGTATACCATGTTAACAAAAATTCCTTAAACACCAACTAGATGTCCAGAGCACTCAACTCACAAGGTTAAATGCATAAAGAAAATAAGATTATAGTTCATCAACATTCATAAATTATTTCAAAAGTGGTTATTTACCCGTGTGCGGACCACAGCTCTGGCTGCCAGTGATCCAGTACTTTCTTCACGTCGGAGGGGAGGTCTCGATGACGGCTGGATAACATTCTTAACTGCGAGGCCAGTGTCGACTTTGGACTGAACATGACTGTAATTGCTGAAATAAGAAGAAAAATGTTATTAATTTTGGATTTATACTGTAAATTCTATTCTTTACTTATTAAACATGACATGTACGGAAATATACAGTTTGGAATTACTGAATTAGAGTATGTTTTCAGTAAAACTCAATGTCAATAGAAAGACCATACAATACAAAGAGATGTAAATAAATAATGACCAAGAATAAAAGTTTAATATTTCATTGCAGCATTTAATATTTTCTAAGGAGGGTATATAAAATAATTTACCTTTTTATAAGTCCTCGTGTAACCGTGGCTTTTTTCTCAAATTCCGCGGTGGCCACAGCCACTTTACCGATGCTGATATCGCGCGGAGCTTGCACATTCGTGTTCAATTCTCCCAAAGCTCCCCTAACAGTCAATCCTTGCCGCTTTGAAGGCAACAGTAAGTTGATCTTCCCTTTACTTACGTATACGTTCTCCTGGTCTTGGATTTGCACCTATCGTTATACACAGTAGATCGTCAATAAAATCAAGAGTTAGTACAATAAAATCACTCATAATAATATAATATGCAAATAAAAATCTTACCGTTCGATGCCTCCTCACTTGCACTTCCATTTTCTTATAATTCGTAATAAATACGCCTATAATAATAACAAACCAGGAGTTAGAAACTCGCTGGTATCGTTATTAACAGCTCTATACTCCAATCTTCTTTCTCCAGCTGATGTATGATCTTTTAAAAATTTAACTGCGTTATGAATGTTGCGTTGTGTGACTGTGAACTCAAAAGTAACGGTCAAAATTCAATTGAAAACCAAACTGATATTGACACGCTTCTTGTGATTGGTTGAATGAATTTAACAGGAAGTCGTTAAATTTCTAATAGTTTTTGTAACAAAAATTTAACTTTAGTAAAAAATGTATTTATTACAAATAATTTGTTTTATTAATATTGTTAATTTTAATATACGAAATGCATTAATAATGTGTTTTTAAATAAAAGTTTTTGCTTGATCTATTCGTCATTTAAATTCAATAGACATCAAAACAGCTGAGTCTTCCAATCATAGACTAATTATATAGTATTTATGACAATAAAGATACAATAATTCAGAATTAAAAGTATATTAATTTTATTACACTTCTTATGCAATATTTAAATCGTAATTAAGAAACCTGAATAATATACCATAAACATACTATGATGTTTGCCATAGACAGTTAGTTTAATGTCTGTATCAAGTGTCTTTGGAGAGTTAAATTCTCTATGCAAATACACTATTATTTGTGTCATTGGACTGAAAAGCAAGAAATCAAGGAAATAACAATAATTAACAAAAAAATAGAAACCGACTTCTATGGCACAAAGAAGGAAAAAAATCTTTTAAATATATGTTGGTTTCTTTCATACTCGGTACATAGTCCCGAAGTCGGCGCTCAACATATTTTGTTGGATTACAACGATGAATACGTTCTACTAGTATAAATTATGAGCGCCATTTTCAGAACTGTGTGTACTGTGTATGAAAGAAAGCAACATAATTATATTTAAATTATTTTTTTGCTTTTTTTCTGCCATAGTAGTCAGTTTCTATTTTTTTGTTAAACATTTTTTTTCACGATTTTTAATCATAAACTTATATTTGTAGTCATATAATGTCACTAATTTTACTTCGCAAATATAAATTTACACGAAAGCATAAATTAAAACATAAATACAAACGTAAATTCAACTTTCAGCATTAATGTAAAATTATATAGAAGTAAATAAAAGTTAGGTCTGTATTTAAATTTATATGAACGGGGCGCATCCGCTCGCAGTGCGCTGCTGCGCCCTACTCGCTTAATTTTATTTCTTTTATGTTCAGGTTGGAACATAACCTGAACCATCTAATATAAATCACTGAAGCTCAACCTAATCCTAAACCATAAATTAGGCTTACAGTACCTAATCATGTTTGAGGAACTAAAGGTCAAAATTATCTTCTTATATCTCTGCATAGTAGTCTTACTGCATAGACGTAAGCACCAAATGGCCTACTTCTGTAGTCTAGGCTCGAAGTACCCCTGCATTATCAGGGTTGAGGAGTTGAAGGTCAAACTTTTCATAGTATGTGCTCAGTAATCTTTAATTCTTTGATTTTGGCTAGCAGTACCCCTACATCATCAGGATCGAGGAGGAGAAGTCACATTTTTCATCATATCCTTTCATCCTAAATACCTAATGTTTATTTCAAGTTTCATGAGAATCGGACCGGCAAAAGTGGAGTTATTCGTCATTTGTAGCGCAAACACTATATGCATATGTAAGACTTATAATAATTATGTGGTTTTCCCATGGATGCCTTTGTCTGAATTAAACTAAATTAAAATGGGACCTCACCAACTTTTAAGTAAAAAAAAATGTTAAAAAAATACTGTCGTATTGAGAATCTCCTCTTTTTTTGGAAGTCGGTTAAAAAACGATGCCAAATTAATATTTGTGACATTTTGCGAATCGTTCGCAAATATACAATGTTCCAAAAGAGAATGTTGTATCGATACAAGCGTAATCGATATGGTTACGATGCAATAATTATATCAATATTATCGCATCCTTTAGTATCGATTTATCGTATGGTAACTATATCGCAAGCTTTTGAATTAGCAATTTTAGCGCTTTAATAAATTTAATACTATATTTTTAATATAATTTTAAAAAGCAAATATTCTTGATAAATACATATTATCAATTACTATTATGTACATAGTTTAAAGAAAAAAAAAACAATCGTATTTTTTAAATTACAGTTACCTTAATCAGTACTTAAAAACTACGTTGATAATTATTTTATGTGTAACTGTCGGTATTACATCATTTCAATAAAAATATGTTTTATGGCAGGCAGGCTTTTTTCATATTTTTGTATTGATGTAACGTTGGAATAGTGATCGAATAAAACATTGGCATAATTCAATACAATATCTTATATGTTGCATAATTATAAGGGTGGTTATAAATAATGTAGTATTTTTGTATACGATATACTGAAAATTACTCTGCTTCTACTTAGGTAAAAGTATGAAATTTAATAACGATACATCGTACAGATCTATAGAGATATTTCGAATTGAGGCGTCGTATCGGGAGAACGAGACATCCGTATAAAAATAATGTAATCGTTTCCGACGAGTGCGGAGCGAACGTGGCTCCGACAACACTTAAACGAAAGTATCAAAAACTCGAATATAGTCGTACATCAACTCGACTTGAAGTGTGTTGTGTATTCCGGGAAATATATATTTAATAATTAATTGTGTTCGAAAGCATTTACTACCAGGCCATTGAGTTACTCAGGACTCACGGGAAAAGCATAACTTGACCACGAATTTCATACGACGTTAGTATCAAACATTAATATTGTGAATTGATAAATTATGTATAACCTTGCGGCTTAATAAATTATTTCCATAGTTTTCGTCAGCATGGTGCAAAAAGGCCCTCGTCCGTTGGTGTTATGCGGTCCGTCAGGTTCCGGAAAAAGTACGCTGCTGAAGCGTTTACTCAAGGAATTTCCAGATAGATTTGGGTTCAGTGTATCGCATACTACGAGGGGACCGCGACCTGGCGAGAAAGACGGTGTGCACTACCACTTCACAAATAAAGATGACATGGCCGCAGCCGTCGAGAAGGGAGAGTTTATAGAAACTGCGACATTCAGTGGAAATATGTATGGAACTAGGTAAGATGCATTCAACATAGCCTGGCCATGTGCTCGATGTTTTCAAATTTCTGGCGACGCGCCAAGTGACATGCTCTGGTTCTCACAGTCATTGTTTACAGATCAATATAAGAAAATCTACAATTGTGGAAATATCTATATTTAGTGCTTAGATTGGAAAACTTACACCAACAATAAATTAATGAAATTAACATACTAATTTACAAAATTGTAAACAATATTCTATTTCACTATGCAGCTATGCAATGCACCTTGCAATCCTTTCCTGCTAGCTATATACATAATGTAATTATTAACATAACTTAGAGTCTGTAATAATATATCAATCCATTGTTATGTAAATAGGATTTGTTTATCATAAGTATTCTTGCATAATGACATAAATATGTATAGTTTTACAAACAAATACAGTTGCTTGTGTAAACAAGCTGCTCATGCTGCATATAAACAAGTACAATTAATCGATATATAAACATTTAAAATATATGTTTTTATGTAACTTTTGAAACTAAATGAAACTTGTGTGAATTCTAAGCTTCGATTGTGATGAAGGAGACGTAGTAAAGGTATTTTAAAAAACCCTGACACTTTTTTAAAACTGCATGAAGTTTGCCAGCCTACAATTGACTAAAGAATAATAAAAGATATTCTTGATTTCAGCAAACGTGCAGTTGAAGAAGTCCGTCGCACTGGCAAGATATGTGTTCTGGATATTGAGATAGAGGGTGTGAAGCAAGTGAAGCGCACAGACTTGGACCCATTGCTGGTTTTTGTGATGCCACCGTCCATTGAGGAGCTGGAGAGAAGACTCCGTGCACGCAACACAGAACAGGAGGATGCCTTGAAAAAGAGGTTGGACACAGCTTGCCGGGAAATAGAATTTGGTAATACTTTCTTTATTTTTATATTATCTGTAAACAAATCAAAGTAGTAAATAATGATGTAATCTATCTTATGGTAAACGGTGATAGCTGCTTGCGGATGTCATGAATTACTGTATCTGAAACCTAAATAGAAATCCCATGTGTAACTAATACTAGAATACAAAAGTACATAATAGAAGTTTTACACTTATTAAGAATGAAGAGTTAAGGGAGTCATTTTACAGTTATTGAACCATGAATCGTTTTCCCCCTTTACTACAATCAATCTTGAGTTAAATATAATGTCTGAAAAATACAGTGAAAAAAGTACATTTGTGCTGCAAAATAAACATACTTCATTGATAATTACATTGTTTTCCTTAATAATCAAAAATTTAATTATATGCATAATTTAGTTATACATAATTAATAGGATACATAATGCATGTTGGCAGCAGTATTCTGATGTATCCAATGTTTTTGTCAGTTTTCATCTGCAGGAGTTATTAAGTATAGAAGTGATGGACATTCTCAATTTTATAGCAATAATCAATATGACAAAAATTACTTCTTGATATTATCATCAGTATTTATTTTTACATACATACTCATAATTGGCATTTGATTAAAAAGTGGCTTAAACACAAAACATTCAAGAAGATGTTAGACATTTAAGTTTTGTGTATACATTTTCAGGACAAGAACCAGGCAACTTCCACATCATCATCTTAAATGACAACTTGGACAAGGCATACTCTGAGCTGCGCGAGTTCATTGCACAAAATCTGGAAGATAAAGAACAAGGTATAAACTATAATGCTTAATGTTTCCTGCACTCCTGACACTAGGAATTTCACCAGTGTCGTGAGTGTCAAAGACACACACAGAGACTACGCAAAAACCCAGACCCAGTACAGAAATCTAAATTCTCCATTCACATGACTGTCTAGTCGGGGATTGAACCCGGAACCCACTGCTTGTCAGACTGGTATTCACCATTAGTGTTACCAAACTTTATGGCAGCCTAGAACTTTGTAAATATAGGTTCATTGGGGTTTACAACTATTATTAAGAGATTGTTATAGTATTTTCCCTTACTTTCCCTTTTTTACTATGGAAAGTGCATACTATGGAAGTAGCAAACGAGCATGCAGTCCACATGATGGTAATTGGCCACTGCTGTCCATGAACATCTGTATACAACCCCGTATAAGATCAGCTTTACCTGAAATTAGCAACAGATGTGTTACTCCCCCTGAGGCTGCTGCCTGCTGTTATAAGGTAGAAATAGGTGTGGCAGTAGTGCTTCCAGAGTCATACCGCAAAGAGTTCTACCACCTTGAAGAAACCGTCCTGTCTTATGAACAGTAAAAAATCTAATCCAATATATAATTTTAAAAACAATCTTCCTATGTTAGTTTATACGAAATCAATGCAATAAATAGTTTAATTGGCCATTGACTTGCAGAGATAAGTGAGATTACTGTAAATTAACATATTCACATAACAGAATTTCTGTGTACTTTACATTACATCATATTAATATAGCATGCACTTACATCATACAACGAAAGTAGTCTTGATCTAAAATTGAATAAGAGCAGTCATAAAGTATAGTGCTGATTGCATATGTATTAAATAACAATAAGAATGTTTTTCAATTAACAATTAATGTGTGTGGGTGTGTGTGGATATTTTTTTGAGAATGTTTTTTTAGAATGTTTTTTTTTAGTTTACAACGTCAATATAAATATAATGCCTAGAATACCTGGAATAATATTTACCTTATACATTGATTTACTCATTATATTAATTTTGTTGTTATATCGTCAAATTAAGCTAGGTAATAAACAGAGACATTAAAAATGGTGGGACAGAAAAACTTATAAGTAAAAGTTAGAAATTAAGTTGTCATATGTAAGTAACTAAAATGTATGTGGGGTGAACTGTGTAGCATTCTTGGTCCATAGGATATTATCATTTATTTATTTTTACCTAATATATCCCAATAAAGCATATTGTCAGGTTTGATTTATCCCATATGTGTTCGTTTTAAGGATTAATATTTGCATGTTTGATTATTCCCTGATCCATTCTAATAGGATCATAGGATGGTGATATTAGGATAATGATGCAGCATGCAGTGTGTGACTAACTCATATCTTCCTTTCAGGTTCAAGTGACACAACAGACAAGTAAACAGTTTTACACAGATGCATTACCATGGATTGGTTTTATGTACTCTTTTTTTTTGTTTAAATGCCACCTTTGAGACTGCAAACATTTTATATTTCGTTGTATATTTTTTTCAGTGGTGGCTGGTTTTTGTTCGGTTATCTTTAAAGATTACATTGATGAAGTAAATAATAGACTCCTAGTGTGTGGATGTGCGATACTCGTCTATAAATCAGTAGTTTCAACTATTGGTAAAATATTCACCCACAAATTTTATTTAAAGAATACTTCATGTGAAAATCGGAAAATAAGGCATGATTAATTTTATGTTTAATAGGAAACATCGAAGTCAAGTATATAATGTTATAATAGCCTCGTTAATCACTAGAAAATCAGTGAGTAAATAATATGAAAACCTGCATAATATTTTTATTACAAACAGAATCTACATACCTACAAATTTATAGGAAATGCTATTGAATATTTAGAAAGGCTAAATAATTACAGCTGTAATGCATAAATCTAAGTGAGGAAGTGAATAGTTAATGAATAAGATATAAATTCAGGGCGGTGAATAAGAGTCAAGAGTCAGAAGAATTTGATGGACGCAAGTATAAAAGTATGGACTCTTTATTACTTAATTTAACATAAGGAGTGTATTTATTTACTTCATCAGTAGAGTAAAATAATTTAAATGATAAACTTAATAATTTGTCTTCATAAATAATGAAATGTTTGCAATCACTTTTGTCGTTGCCATGAAGCAATTATTTATTATTAGTGTAGATATTGGTGTTGAAAACGTGTCACAGAAATTGCCCCAATTTTAATAATATTTATGTATAAGTATTAATAATAGTACAAAAATGTTACAGCAAAGCTTATTGGATGTGCTTTGGATTAGTATAAGAATTGCATGGTGTGTTTCCTGTAACACATACACTGGATTTCTGGTAGTTATACTTGTTAATACAATGAGATTAACCATCTACACTACACAATTTGATAGATATACATATATAAAAGCGTATCTATTTTATTTCATTATAAAATCGGTTTCCCTATATAATAAAGCCCCATATTATAATTTTCTGTGTTGACTATAGAGACTTGAAAGCCAAAAATACAAATAATGACATTAATTCATCATTTCGATGTCTGGTTGTAATATTATATCTGGTTGTAATGTTAGGTTAATGGAAATATTTTATGTTAAGACAATATATATATTTAGTTTATATTTCGCTTCCATAGAACATTATTATTACACAGCCACTTTTACATATAAAATAAACATAAGCCTCAGGTTTTTGAAATATTCGTTTATAATTTTCAAAAACTCATACGAAAGGTATATAGTATTGTTTTCAATATACATTTTATCGTATTTTCAATATATTTTTTTCCGGTTTTCTCTACATTTCATTAAATAGTAACAATTTATCGAAATATGTTTGGCTGATCACGACGAACGATGAATCTTGCCATTGTTTATTATTATAAACGTTGGTCTTAAATGTTGCAATTTAGTATAGTACTGCAGTTGCAGTGTAGCTTGTAGCATAGTTTATCTGTGGAAAGTAATAAAATTTTGGATATAAATCAATTAATTATTAAATTTCTACATAAATAAAAAATAACTAAAAACTTCATAACATATAAAGAAGTAAAAATATAACTATAAATTATAATAAATCAATAAAGATCAATAACATCAATAGACAATCAATATTTTAAATACAAAATTTAGATTCATAATAATGATGGTGAAAGTTAGAAACACGGATACGTATATCTTCATTTAAATTACCATTAAGCAACACGGTCAGGATATAACTTGAAAATAATATATAGTTGTTAAAAGTGCGGTTAAGAAACGCTAAAAAGATATTATAGTTGAATATGTCATAAGTAGTTGTTGTGATTAAAAACTAAAAATACAAAAACATGTTTTAATAGTAATGTTATCAATGTTTGTAGGAATTGCAATGTTTGTGTCTTAGATATTACGTATTTTAAAACGTAAATAGAAATGTTTTATTAAAACAGTTATAAACCTACATTCCAATTAAGAATATTGTCTCTGACCACTTCGTAATTTTAGATATTTATATTCCCTATCTACCTCAATTGTTGATGCAGGTGGACCTTATTGATATTTGACTACAGTGAGACAATTTTAATAAATGCATTTTATCCACAGTATATGATATTTATAAAAAATAAATATAAATAAATGTTTACATTACATGAAAAGGCTTTCGTCTATAAATATAAGACAATTTAATAAGAATGGAAGTTGAATAATAACGGTTTAAAAATTGTTCGCTCTTAAATTATAAATGAATGGTTTTATCAGTTAATTTCTTTATGGCAATTGATCTGATTTTTTTTTTCAAAATAAGATTTATACATTTAAAAAATATACTATTATTTAATATGTAGGAATAACATTCTAAAGACCATACTGCTATTGGAGTAACATTTTTGAGTATTCTCTAGGCATTGCTCTGAAAGATCTGTATTGATCTATATGCTTCTTATCCAAAAAAATAGGTCTACAAGTCACATCATTTTATAAACACTACATAGTTAATTGATTTCATTACAGTACCCCAAGTCTATTTATATTTACTCAACATTGTTACATTGGACACTGTCAATTGAAAATGGGATACAATTTAATTTAACTTAATTCATTTGTTACTAATATAAATCATATAAGTAAATTAATTAGCCTAATAAATTACACTTTTACATAATATTAATGATAAATAACGACTGTTATTCACTCCATAGATAATTTCATTTATTACAAATATAAAGCATATAAGTTAATCAATCAGCCTATATTTCACGTTTACACATTATAAATGATTAATAAGTACTGTTTTCCACTTGATAGATAATTTTAATAATAATGATATATCATAGTATAGTGTTATGATAAAATCTATCAAAATATAAGTATAACTCATTACTGTTAAAATGAGTTATTTAAAACGGGTATATTGTGTAGTGTACGCCACCTTATCGTTAAACAATCATGGAGTTTGATGGAAAATCTCGAATAAATAATCGACTTGTACATAACAAGTGGCCATCCATAAATTACGTCACACGAATTTTATGATATTTTGCCCCATCCCCCTTCCTTCACATTTTTGAGATTCCATTGTGTGACATCACATATTCTGCAATCATACACATAGAAATTATTAAATTAAAACAGCAGTTCCGAAATGATATTAATTTACATTTAATGACCAATGAAAATACATGAAAAATAACATAATAAAGAAATATATTATTACACATTACAACTTTTGCATGATAGTTGTATGAGTATTATATTTTGAAATGTGAGGTCACAAAATTAGGACCCTTCCACACCCCTCGTTACACTTCATCAACCTCCTACCTCCCCCTTAATGTGTGACATAATTTATGGATGAACCTCAATAGGAAATATCATATTATATATGTGACATTATCCAATTCCAATTAAGAGTGCTTAACTCTATCTACTCACTTATTGCTTTATGGAATAATAAAATATAATATTTAACTGCGAGTGCCAAATTAATGATAAGTATGGTCCCGTAAACAATTACATAATGTATACAGTCTTTAACGATGTTTTATTTTACTTTGTGTGTAATAATTACTGAGTGATATTTTTTTCCCTTGCATCATGGTTACGTTATAGTCAGAATTATAGTTAATATTATTAATGAAAACTAGTAAATTATATTAAATAAGTTACGAAACATGAGTGAGAGACGCCCGGGGCGCAGAGTGAATTTACTGAGTAGGAAATAGTCGACAAGGTCTTCATTTTAATCAAACGTTTTAGATTTGACTAGGATTTTTGACTGTAACGTAAGATTACGCCCTGAAATCTATTCATAATAAACTGCGGAAATAAGTTCTTTTTTTGTAATAACAAAGGAATTTAATTATGAATCTTAGCTCACTATAATGTATATTTACATGAAAGATACCTACTTGTTTTTTTTTTTCAATTTTAGTTATTCTGCGTGGGCTGTAAGGAAATATGAAGGCAGGTATGAAGTTGGTGTTCAGACATAACTTTATATTTTAGGCATAAGCTAGTCTTGAATATTATATAATAATTTCAAGTGCAATAATATATTGATTTTATATATTCGCAGCTTTAATTGCATACTTGTGAATGTCTTATATACCATTCCATAAAAATACTAAGCATTGCTATACTAATTAATTGTATGCGTTTACAAAATTGTGATCATTTATTATTCATTGTGATTTTAATTCATGTAATCACAAAATTAATTATTATGTGAAGTTAAATGTCATAAGCATTTTTTAGTAATCTAGTGTCAAAAAAATTCACATACTTGCATTAAAATTGTTACTTACCTAATGTAGAATATTTTACTTACCTAATTAAAAAATAAATGTTAATATTCTATATTAAGAGATTTTCTTTAAGATTACGCTTATTTACTGTTCAGAACTAAAATTCTATTGTCGCTGATTTTATGTTTATTATTTTTAATCACAGATGCACATGCCACATTACTAAAGTCTTAATGTGGGGAAGTCTGTGTATATTGTAATAATGATGCAATCATTTTGTTTTTAAACAAATTTATTCTATGTACTATGTTTAAATGTTGTGTGAAATATATGTATTAGAATTTAGATTACATGACTTATTCTTTTTTCTCTTGCCCTTTTGATCCAAATGATAATCTTTTTAGAACCTAGTTTTTACAATTATGCAACTTTAAAACTCATTCACCGCAGCTAAACAAAATCATTATAAATATCAGTGCAGTAATCCGATTCAACTGCATTTATTATGCGGCGTTTATATTAGGTTGGTTTCAGCGTATAGGACGGTAAATGAATTCGGGCACCGACCAATGTGCTGCATTACGAATATGGCAATTCAGTTAGCCGTATTCGTAATAAAGACCGTATGCAGTTTTCAACGTAATGTGAAACTTGATATAGTTAGCCCTATACGGTCATAACTGCTTGCTGTTCAGGAAACACGAGTAATATATGTGGAGGCCGATAGTAAGCGATGTAACGAACTGCAGACAACACATTGATCGACCAAATTTACACAAAAGTTATTAAGATTCCACTTTGTGAACTCTTAATTTCATAGGGGCACCAATACGTTCATTAAATTTCATTATGTGTAACCATTCTGGCCTTTCTATGGCCACTGTATTATCATATCACAGGCTTTTTACTTTTATTTTTTTCATATTTATTTAATTTATTTCTATTAGATTACATATATCCATGTGTGTTAGTAGGGACTAAGATCTAGTGTTAGTAAATAGAATTATTAATTATTTAATGCATTATCAAAATAAAATTTCATGAAAAATTACAATAATAATAGAGCTATGGGTAGAGGGCTATCAAAAGACCTATTTCCTATCTGATAACCCTCTTCACAAAGCTCTGCCATATAGGCGAGGCATAATTCTCGACCTCCTTGAAAATGGTGTTGTGCGTGGCCCGTACAGCTCTCATCAATGCCGCGGTTTTTTTGCGCATTATAGCGTGAACGCCGTCTGTATGGTTCTGCGCGAACATTTCTGAGACATTGCAGAACCGGGGCAGTCCTAACACCATCCTAAAAATATTGTTGTAGAGGATACACAGGGCCCCCATCGACTTCTTGGTATAGTTGACCATAGATTCCCCATGTAAAAGTTTTGACAGTAAGTTTTAAAAAGCATCATTTTTACTTGGTTAGAAACATCATTTTTACAAAACTTTTAATACTTATTTTGTAGACTGCAAATTTAGTATGAATGAAAACTAAAATGTTTTAAGTATTATTTTGTATTGGTGCAGTACTATTAAAGATACGAAAATAATAAATAAAACGCATTTCCATAATGGACAACTTGTCAAAATATTTATTCATAATAATCATTACATAGTCATGCGCCATGATGTCAATTGATAAAGATAATTGTAATAATTGAATAACAGTAACACATTATTAAGTATGAAAGTTACCAACAATTTTATCATTGTTTGTCTTAAATACAACAGAGGGAATCGCAAATAAATCATCAGATTATTAATTTTTGTTCAAAGCACAATACTGTTGTCTTTGTCCCATCTATCACGATGAGAGTGTGGGGGTGTGTTTTCACAATCGCCACTGACAGCTGCACTCTTTGAAATATTTTTAAGTGAAATACTGCTTCCTGTTGGAATAAGTTTAGATTGTTTTGACAAAGACTTCAATCTTGGTATATGGGACATACGCTTTGTCATCTTGCATGGTACAACTTTCTGACTTACAGGATCATACAATGTATTTGCTGATTTTGATCTGTTGTGGCCTGCATCCTTATTCTTCATACAAGATAAAGGTGTTCTTGGACCATTGTTAGTACTCGATTTGGACTTTTTTGGTGTGTCATTTAAAGAACTTGTTTCATCTTCATAAATGAGTAGCCCATCTGGATTCTTATCTAGAGCGTTACTGGTTTGACGTAATTCTACATTTGTATTCTGCAATACTTTAATCAAAGAGTCATCTGACATTAGTTCAACATTTTCGGGGCTTGAATCGCCTTCAATTTTTGGTACAACAATTGGAGTTCTCTCAATGCCTGTTGATGGAGATCTTGGATCTTCATTTAAAATTTTAAATAAAATCATATTTTTTAAATTAGGTTCCTCTTTTTCTGTATGTGTATGTTGAGCATCCTCGTCAGTGTCAACTACTTTTTCAGTACCAATTTCCACATAATCAAAATTTGTTTCCAATAACTTTGTTGGTTTGTTTGCACATCCATTTGACATATTGTTTTCAATAGCATCATTAGAGGCAGTAGATGAACCTAAAGGCTCTTCAGCGTCCTTTAGTGTGTCGTCAAGTGTCATGTCATAAAATCCTTTGCATAAATTTTTCGGCACAACTATGTCATGGCATAAGTTAGTTGCATCAATAGCAGTTTCACAATTATCAAGAGTATCATTTTGTAAGTTTGGACTAGCACAGTTAGTCTCTGTTAGCTGACATTGCACTCTTTTGTCATCGTCAAGATTTGACAGAATAATGGGTGTCCGATCAAACTCCACTGTTGGGGATCTGGGGTCATATGATTGCAAATGGTTCTTGATAACAGCTGACAGGATAGGGTTGTTGTGAATAAGCTTTTCTTTTGTTTCTCCGTTTTCGAATGTCTTTCTTAAATCTACATTTTTTGTTATGTTGTGCTTTGCTCCAGTCTTGGTCTGGAACAAATGAAGATTAACAATTATTTTCCTAAGTACATACACGTAAGTATGCGAGTTGCCTTAACACACATAATCTTTACAATAATAACATATAATGAAGATAATAGTTGTTGTATTTGCCTAAGCACCAATGTCAAGTCAAGATGGAAAATAATGAAAAAGCATAAGGCACAAGTTAGTGCTATATTATATATTTTTTCCCAATTTTGTATGACATATATATCGCACAGTGAAAACGAAAGAAACTCTAAATTTCGGCAATTTAGTTAAATACTTGAAACTATTTCTAATAGTCTACCGTGACAACTATTTCGTACCAGAAAAGAAAATTCATAAGTTATGTCCCTATAATAATATATTTTTTTAAGAAACTCCCCTAAATAAGAACACACTTTTGTTATTCCCAATAAATGCAAATTTCGCATTAGATTCCTTTAAATCTCACCATGCGATATTGGCGACTTAAATTCTTGACTATAATAGTCATATATTTCTCCCAAGTAACAAATGCACGTTAAATCCACACGCTAACTACTTGTTATTTGTACCTGTTAGGCTTCAAATATCAGATAAAAAATATCTTACTTTTACTGCTACGAAAATAATACGCGGGAAATGTTCATAACACTAATATAAAAAAAATTTTATCAAAGTGCATAAGAAGTACGTACGTATTATGATGCATAAAGGAACAATTAGACGATACCTGCAATGGTGTCCTCGTAATTTCCGGCGTCGGAGATCTAGGATCAGGATTGTCGCCAACATCCAATTCGTTTTTTTGTGTCTGAGCAGCTGTCTCGTTAATTTTACTTGTATTGCTTCCCATTGTCCTTTTATATTTTACTGTTAGTATTCTAAATAAACCCTTTCTATATTTAACTACTAAATAAACATTATTGGCTAAAATACGAACTAAAAGAACATTTTTTTTTACTCAAAATATTATTTCACTAACCGCCAATAAATACTGCCCAAAACATCTAACGGCTTTAAATGTCAAAACTTGTTTCTAAATTTAAATCCAGTCGCTGACATAGTTTTTTTATTCGCCATTCAAGAATGTGCATTATGACAACTAATACATACAGCCAAAATATATATAATAATAAATCCACGGAAAAAATATTTTAAAATACCCGAAATTATCTGTACCTAACAAATAATTTCTTTTTAATTTGTAAACTTAATTGTAGATATAAGGTAGACATTGAATATTAAATGCTTTATAAGCCTTATAGCGACACTGGCAATATATCAACAGACTCCTCACGATTGTTGACGCAACCAGGCGATCAATTTTATTTTGGTCGAGTAATGTTTATATGAGAATGATAATACATATTATTGCGTGAAGAATGTCTTCATAAAGCATCTTTATGAAGCATTTAAAATCATTAAAACATTGTGTTTTAATTGCATGCAGATACTTGACATTTTTATAAGTTTTAATAATATTAAGATAAATTATGTTTTCAAAACTATATGGAATAAGAATGGAATTTTAAACTTTTCTTAGTTACATAAATATTTCAGTAATTACATGACTACCAAATTAATACAAAATTATAGCAACATGGCAACATCGATGTATCGGTCGCTTAAGGAAAATATATGGTAGGGATGATCGACATTGTTTCAATATCGTTATTGATATTAAAAGTTAAATGGCATTTCTACGCCTGCACAATGCCTATTACTTTTTGATATTTGCAAAATATTGTTTTTGATACTTTAATTTCGATACATTGAACTTTAATATCGATATTTCGTAAATATTAACTAAGCGGTATGCGTTCTTAAATCTGAATTATGAGCTAGGCTAAGCTAAGCGAATCAAATGTGGTATGTATATACTATAGCTATATATACTGGACGTGATTCTTTCGCTCATCTCCGCTCATTTCTGCTTAGGTGGAACCGCCCTTTAACTCCCATGGCGGTACCATGCATCCCATGGCGGCTCGCATGGCTCCATGTAAAAACTTGGCTTAGCTACCAAACGTAAACTACATAATGAAAATCAAGCAAACCTTTTGGTAAAAAGGCACACTGAGATTTAAAGGGTTTATATGGAGTGTATTTAAAAAACAGCTTCTGTTATCAGAAATTTATTAGAAAAATAATGTACTTACATGACTATATTAGTTGTGAAATACAATCATTTCATTTTCTTTAATAACAATGATTTACATAAGTTAACCTCTCAAAGATCTGTTCTTGGATTGGCATATTATAGAATTATGTGTCCAAGCTCCTCTACGACAAACAGTTACTCCCCGAGGAGTCGGACGATATGTATGATCACACATGACGCGACATTTTGAACCTTCCTCCAGACCTGAACCTTCTCTCGTCGGATTCCCTTTACAGCTTATACGGCCATGCTCTGGAGGTACAGGCGCGTAACACCAACTTCGAACTGTAATAAAATAGTTTTGTATTATCTAAAAGATAGGACCGAACGTTAACAGTACAAGATATTGCAAGGCAACGATATAAAAAAGAGGCATCGATGTATGGGCGTTACAAAGGGGGAAGCAGGGGAGGGCAGCTGCTCCCTCTCCCCCTACAAATGCAGAAATAAATCTTACATACATCACTTGCGGTCATTTAAATATAATTCCCGTAATATGCAGAAGGTTTTTTAGAAAAACCGTCATTGTAAAAAAAAATAATACTCATAATAATCACTTATGCGCAGATGCATAACCTGAAAGTCCAGAAGCGGATTGTACATATGGTACGCAGTACTTTTTACATACTTCTAAAGATTGTATGAATAAATAAATGTAATGTCTGGGCAATGTTTAGCCCTGTCTATCTTTTATTTAAGTTAATATTTAGTTCGCATTTATACCTATTCATACCTATTTACCTTATATTTAATATTCGTAAAGTATAATTTCTTTTATGTAAAATCACACAAAGTAAAATTTAAATGCATTTAATATTACGTCACTATGAACTTCGTGTGGGGTATTTCTAAATGAAATGATAAATCACCTACAGCTATCTCGGACTTGACTCATACAATGCATCTGTTTGCGCTATTATAGAAAATGTTGGAAGTGATTCACTCGTATACGATATTTATATCTAATAATATATGGTACATGCATCAAAATGGCACATTATTTATTTCTTTGGGCCATTAATGTTATCCATGGACTGATTCCGAACACCTTGTCAGATGATCGTCTCATATGTAAGTCAAACGGTTGGAATTGTTCAGGGTCCAGCAATTAAATTAAATAAAAATTTCAGAACTTTGGATATTAATACTATAGAGATAGGGAGCTAGCGAGCATTTCTGTATATGAGTTGCACAAGTTTCACATCGAGGTAGATTGCAAATTAGATCAGTACAAATTGATTTGGTCCAGTCATTTGAGGTCCTATGTTGCTGCGTTTTCACGACACAGCGGATTGAAGTTGCTTAAAAACATACATGTGCAAATGATTTAATACCCCCCGTATTAAATCATTTGCACATGTATGCCTCTGCGATTCATAGTCTCAATCATCTTGAAAACCATGAAAATAGACGAGGCAGACATTCAAGCCTCTGCTGCAATATCATGGGACGGAGTTGTCAAAAAAATGTCAAAAAAAAAGCTCTACTAAGTCATTTGGACACGCTTCTCATTGAGCTCATTCAATACAAGAAAAAACATTTCGCAGACAGTTTGCTCACTGATTTTTAGTTGTACAACTGCTTGAGATTCAAAGAAAAGCGGGTGTTGCATGGGATTATCTATTATCATTATCATATAGGTATGTAAATTAAATTTCGAAAGTCGATAAATCTGTAAGAACCGTACATGAAAATTTAAGTACCTAATTGCATTATTACCTCTACACACTGGAAGATCATCTTCCCAGCTGAAGTCGTTGCCGCAAATAGACGCGGATTTTCCTTGTAGTTCGAGCCTCGAGTTTTTGCACGTGAAGTTGCATGACTTGTCATTTTCGTTGCAATGTGCAATTAAGTATTTTGGAACGGGACAGCTCTGAACAATCACGTGTACTTGCATCTTACAAAGATGGAGAGTCTGGAATATGTATGAATCACTTTTATTAATTAGGTACGGTTATGATACTAAAATTGTTATTAATTTGTTGAATAAATAGGATTGTTCTGCCAACAGTCTATTTTTATTGCGGAGAAATCTTCTTGGACGCCCTATCTCTCGAGGGAGCGAAAGGGGTAGATTGGACTCTTATGACTAAAACTCTGTGGAGTTTAAAGGACGCGCGTTGTCGGGTCCCGAGAAACATTAGCTTAGCATGATATTCGCGGACCCGCAACGTCTACCGGCGCTGCTGTTGACAAAACCCACGTCTCCAGAACGCATCTCTCATGAAGTGAGCTTGTAGAACCCATACACGACAGCCCGAACTGTAAGGACCGTCATTAATGTTCACCGACCGACCGTTACGACGTGTTAATTTTGACACATGACACGAACAACGACGGGAGGCAAGAGGTCGGCCCCAAGACACAGTCGACCACGTTGCGCTCCAACTTTCACGCGGAGTATACCTCCAGCATATGTTGGGCAGTCTGTCTAACTCGTAAAAAAATTTGAGGCCAAGGTCAGGTAGTAGGACTTCAATCTTATTTGGGCTTTTTTATAAATGGTAATTAGCGGTAGATCTGTGTACAGTACTAAAATATTAGTTTAAAAAATCTTACTTCATCATTGTACGTAATTCGACCAATGACGTTATGGGAGCCCCCTGAAAGCAAAGAGCCGAATTTGGGTCCGTACATTTGAACGAGCTTCACGTTCCTAGGCGGTCTGTGCCCAGAACAGGTGATTAGTCGTGGCGCTTGTAGGACCACCTTATCTGATCCCGCTTTCGCCACTAAGGTCCTATCACGGGGACATCGTATGCATTTGTCATATCCTGGAACAAAATGAAAGATTTAAAAGTAGGGAAGTAGTATTTAAAAATGTTTTAGTTACTTACAAATCTGATAAAAAACCTAAATCTGATAAGCGGCTAGTAGTGTCTAACAGTGTCTTAATTATAACAACAAAATCTTAACGGAGTTTCAATTCAATAAATGATAAAAATAACAACCTGAATAGATTTGATTCTCCTCTCTTCTAATTTTGCGTTGAAACATTCGAGGCCTTTCGTATTCACTAGCCCTCACAACTTCCCTGCCAGGATACACTTCAGCTACCTCGTGATTGATGTTTTTGTAGTTAATTTGCTTAAGATAAGCTTCAGATTGGTAGTAAAGCTTTGGGTCTTCCCTCGGCTGGTGGATGTTGATCGTGTTTTTCGGGTAGGCGGTCGGTAAGGGATGAAAAAAGTGCAGTGGCGGGCGCGGGTGGGGT
>MOOZ01001776.1:297119-318991 GCA_002930495.1 Cecropterus lyciades | reverse complement strand
GGGTGTTTGTGTATTCGTCTTTGTGTGTCCATGGCACCCACGACACAGGAGTAAATCCTACTGTGGGGCTATGACTGTAGAAAGCGTGTGTGTTGTTTATAGTAAATTGTACTCTTTACTGTAAAAGTTCTATCAATATTTCAGATGAGGAGTCTTTCATACTTGGTATGGACCCGAAGTTTGCTCGACCTGACTGGATGATAGTGACTGTGCTGCCTGTACCACCATTGGCAGTGAGACCTGCAGTTGTCATGTTTGGGGCTGCAAAAAATCAGGATGACTTGACTCACAAACTTGCTGACATCATAAAATCCAATAATGAGTTGATGAGAAATGAACAAAATGGAGCAGCGGCTCATGTGTTGGCTGAAAACATAAGGATGTTACAGTTCCATGTTGCTACTTTTGTTGACAATGATATGCCTGGGATGCCAAGGTAAGTTGAAAAGTACAAGTACAAGGTTGTGCAAAAGTCATCACCCTATCGGAAGATGTTATAATTTTTGCAAATGGCGATAAATCTCTTGTTAGTGGTGGGCACTCGCCAGTATGATCACCCGATTTAACTGTTCTGACTTATTTTTGTGGGTTTCTTAAGAATTTAAGAAGACATAGATTTGCGACTTTTCAAGTCGCAAATCTATGTCAACAAGCCTCGAAACTCTTGAAGCTCTCAAAAAGAATATCCATCAGAAAGGCGGACATGTACCACTGGAAATTGTGGTAGTTATCAATTCTGGTGGTGGCCACCAGGCTAATATAGTTTTCTAGTTAAAGAAAAATCAAATGACATGAAATAAACACAATCCAACAACAAAACTAAAGTTTTAATATGGTGGTCAGTTTCGCCGTGACCACGATCCATGTAACTGGGTCGAGATATCGGCAAAAAGAAATTCAAAACCGCATATCGTGAGTACCCGTAACATATTAAAATGTATCAATTCCGCGATAATATTAGCCTAAAACCATGTAAAACTAAAGTTTTCGTTTATTAAAAAAAAACAGTCAAAGAACATCAGATGAAAACTGTGCCACCTCATACGTTTAACATGTATAATGCCACCCTCATCCCCTCCATTGTAAGTATAATTTTTGTGCCCACAAAACATGGTGTGGATATATATACAAGTATTTCAGTAAAGTTGTACATCAGGGCATCGCTCTTCACACGAGCATTTACTCTTTCTGTTTCCACTGTAGACTAATAGGTACTTTTGGTGTAAGCAGAGACAGCAAAAATGATGCTGTGGTTTTGATCTAGCTCTATGTTCACTTGGTCTAAATTGACTTTAATATTTCAAAAACGAGTCCATATTGCATGCTCAAAAACATTGTGGACTATACAGAAACAATTCAAAGCTTATTAGGTGGTGCAATTGCAGCAGCAAGTAGCAGTAGCAGAACAGTTTCATGTTTTAAAAAATCCTACTATGCTATGAATGAAGTGTGTTTCCTTGTCAAACTGACACTGATTTTCAACCTTTGACCAAAACATAAATATAAATATGAAGGTGAACAATATTAAAGATTATTAATGTAATGATAACCCTGTTGCAATAATTGTAAAGGATATGATGTGACCCCTGCAATGAGATAAATACTTGATAAAATTGATATTTACAGTGGATCTGGTAGTTGTATTACCTGCCTGGTACTTCCAAACACTTCTTGTTGTTTTTTCATTGTATTAATAAAATTATCTAGTATTATATATTGCTGTTTGCAGTAAAATGATTACACTTAATAATTTTTAAATTATATTCATATGAATAAACCTTGATAACTCATAATGCCCAAGCCCATTTGGGCTTGGGTTCCAAGCCACAGGTTTTGCCGAAGGTGTTTTTTTTTGGCTCAAGTGAAGCGAAGTAATTTTAGCAAGTTATTACAGTTTTTAATTATTCTTGAAAAATTTCTAAACCAATCTACCTAGTGACGGTGGCCGGGAACATGCTTATCATGTTTGCTGGTTTTATTTGGTCTCCATAAAGACTTGAGATGGCATTGAATTTGTTAATTTTTAATATCAATTTGTTTATTTTCCTTATTACAATCTGTGCCCTCGTATGTGTTACCACAATAATAATGTTCAGTTGTGGACAACATCCTTTAAATTATTGCTATTGTAAGAGCAACTGTAAGAGCTAATGTTTCATAAAAATATTAAATTTACATAGATATATCATATTACGATAAATATTTATTAATTTTACTTTTGATTTGATTTTACTTTGATTTTTCTTTTACAGAGCTATGCAAAAATCAGGAAAACCATTGAAAGCCATCAAAGCGCGTCTGAAGGGAAAGGAAGGTCGAATTCGAGGCAATCTTATGGGAAAGCGTGTTGATTTTTCGGCACGTACTGTCATTACACCTGACCCCAATTTACGTATAGACCAAGTAGGAGTCCCAAGATCCATAGCTCTTAATCTTACTTTCCCAGAATTAGTGACGCCATTTAATATCGATAGGATGCAAGAACTTGTACGCAGAGGAAATGCCCAATACCCAGGAGCTAAATACATTGTTCGTGATAATGGAGAAAGAATTGACTTGAGATTCCACCCTAAACCTTCTGACTTACATTTGCAATATGGATATAAAGTTGAAAGGCATTTAAGAGATGATGACTTGGTTATTTTCAACCGTCAGCCTACACTTCACAAGATGAGTATGATGGGGCACAGGGTAAAAGTTCTCCCTTGGTCCACTTTCCGAATGAACTTGAGTTGCACATCTCCATACAATGCTGATTTTGATGGTGATGAAATGAATTTGCATGTGCCACAATCAATGGAAACTCGAGCAGAGGTAGAAAACATTCATATTACACCCAGGCAAATTATCACACCCCAAGCAAATAAGCCCGTCATGGGTATTGTGCAAGATACATTGACAGCTGTAAGAAAAATGACTAAAAGGGATGTGTTCCTTACAAAAGAACAAGTTATGAATCTTTTGATGTTCTTACCAACATGGGATGGCAAAATACCACAACCATGTATTTTGAAACCACAACCTCTTTGGACTGGAAAGCAAATATTCACTTTGATCATTCCTGGCAATGTCAACATGATCCGAACACATTCCACCCATCCAGATGAGGAAGATGATGGCCCGTACAAATGGATCTCGCCTGGTGATACCAAAGTAGTTGTAGAACATGGGGAATTGCTTATGGGCATCTTATGTAAGAAATCTTTGGGTGCATCAGCAGGATCCTTGCTGCATATTTGCATGTTGGAGTTAGGCCATGAAACTGCTGGAAGGTTTTATGGTAACATTCAGACCGTGATTAATAACTGGCTGCTGTTAGAAGGCCATTCAATTGGTATTGGTGACACAATTGCTGATCCTCAAACTTATCAAGAAATTCAGCGTGCTATTGTGAAAGCCAAAGACGATGTAATAGAGGTTATTCAGAAAGCTCACAATATGGAATTAGAACCTACTCCTGGTAATACATTGAGGCAGACTTTCGAAAATCAAGTAAACAGAATTCTAAACGACGCTCGTGACAAAACTGGTGGCTCAGCTAAGAAATCTCTCACTGAATATAATAACCTCAAAGCTATGGTGGTAGCTGGTTCTAAAGGTTCAAATATTAACATCTCTCAGGTTATTGCTTGTGTAGGCCAACAAAACGTTGAAGGTAAACGGATTCCGTTCGGATTTCGTAAACGAACATTGCCACATTTTATTAAAGACGATTATGGTCCTGAGTCAAGAGGTTTTGTCGAAAATTCATATCTTGCCGGTTTGACGCCATCCGAATTCTATTTCCACGCTATGGGAGGTCGAGAAGGTCTTATCGATACTGCTGTAAAAACTGCCGAAACTGGATATATTCAACGACGTCTGATAAAGGCTATGGAGTCTGTTATGGTACATTATGATGGCACTGTGCGCAATTCCGTCGGACAACTCATTCAGTTAAGATATGGAGAAGATGGTCTAGCTGGAGAGACTGTAGAGTTCCAAAACTTGCCTACTGTAAAGCTGTCTAATAAAGCCTTTGAAAAGAAATTCAAATTTGATCCCTCAAATGAAAGATATTTGAAGAGAATATTCAATGAAGATATCATTAAAGAATTAACAGAATCTGGATATGTTATTGCCGACCTTGAAAGCGAGTGGGAGCAGTTATGCAAAGATCGCGAGATTCTGCGTCAAATTTTCCCGAGTGGTGAATCAAAAGTTGTATTGCCATGTAATTTCAAGAGAATGATTTGGAATGTACAGAAGATTTTCCATATTAATAAGAGAATGCCAACTGATCTCAGTCCAATCAAAGTCATCAACGGAGTGAAAGATCTTTTAAAGAAATGTGTCATTGTAGCGGGCAATGATCGCTTGTCAGTACAAGCTAATGAGAACGCGACTCTATTGTTCCAATGTTTGGTAAGATCAACATTATGCACCAAATTTGTATCTGAGGAATACAGATTATCAAGCGAGGCATTTGAATGGTTGATTGGTGAAATTGAAACACGTTTCCAACAAGCACAAGTAAACCCTGGTGAAATGGTTGGAGCATTGGCTGCTCAGTCGTTGGGAGAGCCTGCTACTCAGATGACACTGAACACTTTCCATTTTGCTGGTGTGTCATCCAAAAACGTAACTCTTGGTGTACCACGTCTAAAGGAAATCATCAATATTTCAAAGAAACCCAAAGCTCCATCTCTAACTGTTTTCCTTACTGGAGGAGCCGCTAGAGATGCGGAAAAGGCAAAGAACGTTCTTTGCCGCTTGGAACACACGACTCTTCGTAAAGTCACAGCAAACACAGCAATTTACTATGACCCTGATCCGCAAAATACTGTTATTGCTGAAGATCAAGAGTTTGTAAATGTTTATTATGAAATGCCTGATTTTGACCCCACTAAGATTTCCCCATGGCTCTTACGTATTGAATTGGATCGTAAAAGAATGACTGATAAGAAATTAACTATGGAACAAATTGCTGAAAAAATTAATGCTGGGTTTGGAGATGATCTTAATTGTATTTTCAATGACGACAATGCTGAAAAATTGGTATTGCGTATAAGAATTATGAATAACGAAGAGAGCAAGTTCCAGGATAACGATGAAGAATCAGTGGACAAGATGGAAGATGACATGTTTTTGAGATGCATAGAAGCGAATATGCTGTCAGACATGACTTTACAGGGAATAGAAGCTATAGCTAAAGTATACATGCATTTACCTCAGACGGAAGCGAAGAAACGTATTATTATCACAGAACAAGGAGAGTTCAAAGCCATAGCTGAATGGTTGCTTGAAACTGACGGAACGTCGCTGATGAAAGTTCTTTCTGAACGTGATGTTGATCCGATTCGTACATTTAGTAACGACATTTGCGAGATATTCCAAGTATTGGGCATAGAAGCTGTGCGTAAATCAGTAGAGAAAGAAATGAACGCTGTATTGCAGTTCTATGGCTTATACGTGAACTACCGACATCTTGCGTTGCTTTGTGACGTAATGACTGCCAAAGGTCATCTTATGGCTATCACCCGTCACGGTATCAACAGGCAAGATACTGGTGCGCTTATGAGATGCTCATTCGAAGAAACCGTCGACGTATTGCTAGACGCTGCCAGTCACGCTGAAGTGGATCCCATGAGAGGTGTATCTGAAAACATTATAATGGGACAGTTACCAAGAATGGGAACTGGTAAGTGGGAAATATCTATAAAAAATTAAATATTGTATAGTGTGAAAAATACTTGGAATTTTTGCTACATTATTTTTTGCATTTTCAGGATGCTTCGATTTGCTTCTTGATGCCGAGAAATGCAAACACGGAATGGAAATGGGTGGACTCGGTGTCGGCATGGGTGTAGGAAGCGGAATGTATTTCGGCGTTGGAACACCGTCTATGACGCCGTTAATGACACCATGGTCTAATCAGAATACTCCTGGATACGCTAGCAGTGTATGGTCTCCTGGTCAAGGTAATTAATTATTTATCTCTTCTTTGAATATCGTTAATCCGTTTGACGTTAAGTATTTAGTGTATCTTGGAATATACAAATTAACATAGTTATATTTCAAATCTTTACAATTGTTTTAAATTGATCAAATATTTGTAAATCAAACTCATTATCATTTGTTTTCTCTTTATCTACTACAGTTGGAAGCAGCATGACTCCTGGTGGACCGTCATTTTCACCGTCTGGAGCGTCAGATGCGTCTGGTTTATCTCCGGCCTACAGCGTGTGGTCACCGCAGCCAGGATCTCCGGGTTCGCCTGGTGGCCCACTTTCACCTTACGAATCACCAGCAGGAGCATCGCCTTCATACTCTCCAACGAGCCCTGTATATGCTGCGGCATCGCCCAGCCTGGCGCCTACGTCACCGCACTATTCCCCCACTAGCCCGTCGTATTCACCGACGTCACCGAACTACTCCCCTACTTCACCTATATATTCGCCAACTTCGCCTAGTTACTCGCCAACATCCCCAGGATATTCTCCTACTTCTCCTTCATATTCTCCAACTTCTCCCAGCTATTCACCGACTTCGCCCAGCTACTCTCCAACCAGCCCAGCGTATTCGCCAACATCTCCTAGTTATTCTCCAACGTCACCGAGTTATTCGCCCACAAGTCCGTCATATTCACCGACGAGTCCGTCGTATTCTCCTACAAGCCCTGCGTATTCGCCAACTTCCCCTGCGTATTTGCCCTCATCTCCAAGTTATTCTCCGTCGAGTCCAGTTTACAGTCCAGCATCACCGAGTTATTCACCATCATCACCTAACTACACACCGACGGCACCCGCGTATTCACCTACGAGTCCTTCCTATTCGCCAACCTCACCCGCGTATTCTCCCACTTCCCCAAGCTATTCTCCATCTCCGAAATATTCGCCAACGTCACCAAACTATTCTCCTACGTCACCTTCGATCGCGGGTGGCAGTCCGACGTATTCACCGACAAGCCCACGCTATTCGCCAACGAGTTCACAATATTCACCGACCAGTCCGGCGTATTTGCCGCCATCACCGCAACACCCGGGCAGTACACGCTATTCGCCGTCGTCGCCAAATTATTCTCCTTCATCCCCGAACTATTCTCCATCCTCTCCGGGGTACTCGCCGTCTTCGAGCAAGTACTCTCCGACGTCACCTACATACACCCCAACGTCGTCGAATTACTCACCTACTTCACCGGCCTATTCGCCATCCTCTGCTGGACCGACCACATATTCACCTACTTCACCTACGTATTCACCAACATCTCCTCCTTATGAAGATGGCGATGATTAAATTAATAATTACCATAAACAAATATAAAATTAAAAACATAAAAAATATGAATTTCTTAATTTAACTACTCCATACCTATTCATATTTACATTATAGGCTTATTGTAACCATAATAATATAACATCTGTATTGATGTTTATTATAATATGTTATATTTAAGATTTTATATTAAAAGTATAATAAACATAGAGTTGTTAAATGTAATATCGTGAAATCCAATGCATTGAAAAGTGCATGGATTTAGTAGCTATTACGTGTAATCCAATCCAATGATAGATTCTGACGTGACCGTCCCCTCTAAAACATGGAAAAGCGGGTGTTAGTCACTGTTGACATCGATTCCCGATTTGTAATCCAAGACTTACGTACTTTTTAAGGGGTGTCTCGGATTCTGGTCGGGAGTCGAATTAAACAAATTAATTAAAAACTTATATTACTTGATTCAAATTTTCCCAATGACCTTACTATTGATGTTTTTTTTAATATTATAATATTAATTATACGTTTTAAGGAGTTAAGACTTAGGTTACATTAGGATATTTACTGCACTGTATATAAAAATGTACTTGTAATCGCTTTATTAAAGATATAAGTGATCAAAAATAAACAATTATAAAACCAAAAAACTCGACTGCTTAATCAATTTAATTAATTAATCTTAAATTAATTGAAATTTGTGATATTCATGTTTTATTAAAAGGAATTCGAGCCCTTCCCTTTCTTTTTTAATAAAAGTATATAATCACTCACTATTCAGTAACGTCCAACACCTTATATGTTAAAATCCTTTGAATGTAGGGGGTGCCAAAGAAATTGTCATATTTACTTGCAGGCCGATTTTTGTCTCTTTTTGGGGCACGTAAATACTCGAAAATTATAAGTTTTGTATCCCCTTCCCACACCTTGCCACTGCTTTTTGAAGGAATAATAGTAATTTATTTAATTATTGTTCAAAAACAATAATAGAAATATCTCGTTTTAGGCGACTTAGTAAGTATAATAATCTAACAATATAATTATGATCTATCATATAATAATCTAAACTATATTTCTGTCATCTATGACAGAAATAGTTTAGATTTTGTATTAGGATAATTTTGACCTATTTTTTTTTGTAAGGTTACCAAAATTGTTTTTTTTTTTCAATTTCTTTAATTTTTTTCAATATTTATGATTTTTTTTAGACATTTTCGAAATTTCCTTTGGGGGCACGCGTGGCCCTACGTGCCCTCGCAAAAATGCCCTGCATGTATGACATACTTTTGAAAGATTACCTTTCTTCTGACGCAGTCTTGTAAAAAAAATCAGAATGTAGTAACAAGGCAGCAACTTTAAAAAATTAAGTACAAGAAATATATATTTGTTAAATACTGCGGGTTGCATTGTTACAAACAAAAATGCGTATTTAAGTTATGCATAAGTTTCCATAATTTTAAGAGCATTTATTTGTGATTAATAATAAAATTAATATAAAACTGGCTGGTGTTTTTAATTTATTATCTGTACCTATACTTATACCTAAAAGTACACTAAAGATCGAAGTTCTAACATATTGTAACATAGCGGTGGTGAGATGAATTGAATAGTCTAATATTGTGTGCGTTACCCCAGGAAGAAAGTAGCACCTAGAGTGATATGAGTGGGACATAATTAGTGCTCAAACTGCTGTAAATGTGCACCGAATAAAAAAATTGTGCATGTTGTTGTTTTGGAATGTGCAAATATGCACAAATATAAGCTCTCTGCTCATGCGCAATTTTTAACTCTCCGATAATTCGTTTAGAATTTTCTTGCTGTAACGATACCCCAGCAGGAATCGATTTTTTTCGTTTATTTCCAAAACGACAACATGCACACGTGGTACTGTCCCAGTCCTACGCTTCAGAAGTTGTCAATACCACAAGATCATATTTTTTATTAGTACTTGTGGGACAAACATATCGTATGATAGATTAGTGTGTTTTTTGTTCAAATTAAACAATGTCCTACAAGAAAACTGGTACGTACCAGTAGTCTGACAAGAATTTTCATTTTAATCTTCGTATTTGTAATACTTATAACATTATTACTATTTGAAAACATATATATTTTATATTAAAATAACTTTATTTTCATCCTTATGATGCTTTCGAGCAGTTAAAAAAACTTTGCAAGATTTTGAGAAATTGTAGGACCATAATAACGCACCACGTGATTTATAGGACAATGAGGCTTTTAATTTTAAAAATATTATGTAAGCAAGAGACAAAAAAACAGCTGTTTAGAGTGGTTAGTAATCATGTTTGATAAAACCATACATTTTGTAGCACAAATATTTTTTTGAAAAACTTAGATAAATATCTTAATATATATATCAAAAAAGAACCGATTAGGAATAAATTTTTGAATTTCGTCAAATTAACATACAAATTAAGAAGGTAGCAGGGATTACCTGCTACCTTCTTTAGCTACCACAATGGAGAATCAGTGCCAGGAAAGAAGTTGGACGTCTTAACGAAACTACTCTCGAAAAATTAGCTTTATAGTAATAAGTTTTAAAAATGTACGGGGGATCCCGGATTATAGGTAACAAATAAATACTTGGTATCCGTTGAGTAGTGCAGGGTACGCTAAAAATCAGTAAATAAATAAATCTATCCTGAGCATGTTTTAGTTACCTTATACGTAACAAATTACTTATAATTCTTCGTAATCTTCGTTAAGTTTCTGCTATAATGCAATGTAATGGAATATGCGACCACAGCGTATACTGTTCTTAAATCTTTTATTTACATTATGTAGCACCTAATAATTATGCGAATAACAATTGTGTGCTTCGTAAATGAGAGCTTTGTTGTCTATGTTTTAGTGTTTACCAAAACGTTACAAAAATAACAAATGAAATTTGTCAGGCGCAGCGACGTTGTGGCCTGTCTGTAATTACTTTAAACTCATTGGTATTTATATTAGTTATTAAAAACGCGAACGTAACGGCTTGGTAAAAAATTTAACTGTCTATCTTTAAACCTAAAAACGCTGTGTCCAAATCCCAGTGGCTTGCAACTTGCAACAAACCAAACGCTACTTTCCATTCTTTTCGGGATGGGTTACAAAAAACTGATCGTATTTTGACGAGCACTTCCAGCAATCATAGTGAAATTCTCACATCACCTTACACCTTTTGTGTCGATTAGGCTGGCCGTACATGACAAATGGTGGCAATTTGTTATGTTGCCAACAAATAACTAGGAACTCACGTAGGTAGGTATTACCTAATCACATGCTTGTCAATGTCTGACTCGACATGAAGATCGATTGCGCACAACAATATCTCGTCACGAAACCAATATTTTGCTAACTCGTACCTGTAGCTTAAAAGGGATTGTAAATACTTTTAATTATACGCTTTTAATTTAATATAAAATAAATAGAATTTTCAAACTGTCCCTAACAATCTGAACATTCCTACTTATAACGAAAGTAAAATGGCTCAAGTGAGTAGATACTGTTTTGAACGTAACATTCGCGATATCTATTTCCTACTTATTTGTTAGTTTTTCTGAATAGTTCATGCATTGCTCACTTTCTAATTTCTGAGTCGATCCTACCAAGTAACTACCACTATCTTTTTTCAGAGCCCTGTACCCCACTGACATAATTGATTGTTTTTCGTACATATTGCGTTAAACTCATCATTAAGTATAACTCACGTTTGTATGGTAAAAATAACACACTTGCGTCGGAGGTAGGGCAAAAGTCTAGCAGGTAATTACGTAGGGGAAAAGGGGGTATTCGGAGTCACTTACGCAAGAAATCAAATGCTTAAATAAAAAAAAAAACAAAAAGCTTAAATTCGATTGAAATACTAATTGCAGCTGTTTTGACACAAAATTTACTTAATTATATTTACTTTATTATAAATATAAGCTATAAGTCGTGTTCAATTTCAATCAATTTGGTAATCAACTTTGAAAGTTATAACTGTTTAAAAAAAAACAGATTCGACTCCCATTGCACCGACGTGCGGAAAGTGGTGGTCAACCCTGTGGGCAATTGGAGTCAAAAATAATTTAGCATCTATCTATCTTCCGTTCAGAGCGAATGCGCGCCCTATAACGACACGAAAGAAATATTTATCTTTAATATCAAAATATTAGACATACCATCAGTGGCATAGCTACCGAAAGGCTAGACGGGGCAGTGCCCCGGGGCCCCCAAGTTCAGGGGGCACCTCGGACTGACAAACTATAAATTGACTTGTGAATGTGAGTGAAAATTGAAAATGTCTCTCACATTTGGAATATAAGTACACCAGATAGATAGTTTGGGGGCCCCAGTTTAAATTTGCCCCAGGGCCTTTGGTTATCTAGCTGCGCCAATGCATGCCATTCAGAAGGTGGGTACTTATTGGATACTAAGAAACCGTTAACATAACAAACTCAATGATTATATATTTGTTGTTAAACTGTCGTGCAGATAAAACTTATTCACGGTTGAAGTGATCACTGTCTTTATAAGTAATCTATCGTCTGTAGTTTAGCACGATTTCTAAAAGATTACCGTCTATGCAAAGATTTCCCTATGGAGAAAATATCGTGGTGCCTTTACTGACTGCCAAATACCTTCTTCTCTCCTTTTCTATGTAAATCTTACATAAGTTATGGCCTGAAACTCTCTCAATCTGAGAGAAGACCCGTGCCCAGCAGTAGGACAATGGTAGGTTGACGGTATGTGAAGTAATTTCATTCTAGTCATTCAGAATTTATACTAAGATTCTTATTATTCCACTCCTGGGCAAGTAACCTTCTTTAGGTGAGTTGCCCAGGAGTGGAATAATAATGGGTTGATGACGAGTATTAGATATTTAAAAGCCTAATGATTCTGGCATGGATGAAATGGCATTTTTGGATCCTATCAAATTGCACCCAGTAAGTTTCTATGTTCAGATATTTTTTGTCTTTATCGGATTTATGTTTTGAACTAGACTTTGACGAGTCATTCTATAGATCGGGAAACACAATAAATGATTCCTGTTTAGTAAAGTTTTATCTAAGTAGATAAGGTGTTCGGTAAGTTATAGGTATAGTTAAATATTTAAAAGTGTTTATTAAGTTAATGCGCTTATAACGTAAGATATTATCGTCATGTGCGTTTATTTATGTTTATTTAAGTTTTGTAAAGCGGAAAATATAAAAGAATGATTCTGATGTTATCATGATTTCAATTGTGATTTATTAGGTAGGTGTGGCAAAACTGTCGGCAATAACTTTTTAACTATGTAATTAAAAAGATAAGTAGTGTAAGCAAACAAAGTTAAATATTTTAAGAGTGTTACTAAATGGTTTATACATTTCATTTCATATTCTGTTTAGAGAGAACTGATAAGAAATCTCTGTTTTGTATTGCCGAAATAGAGTTAACACAACATTAGTATTAATATGTGCCTAATATAATTTTTAAGCGGTTTTAGAAAGGTTTAAGCAACCTTTCTAAAACCGCTTAAAAATTCTATTAATACACCTCTGAAGTTAAACTGGTCATATAATATCAAATTCATTAAAAACTAGGTCGTTGACAAGACAGTTTATATAATTATACTGATTGACGTAAATGAATCTACACATACGCACGTTAGCCTTTAAAGCCTTTAAAGCCTCACTACTGGTGCACTCTGAATTCGATTCAATTTTTATCCACTTGCTATCGTTTACAGAGATCAGATATGCTAAGGAAAACTATCTTTGATTACCATCTTGCTACATAATTGAATTCTTAGATTTTTTATATTATAAGTAGCAAACGATCTTGCAGAC
Source organism: Cecropterus lyciades (assembly GCA_002930495.1). Classification (NCBI taxonomy): domain Eukaryota; kingdom Metazoa; phylum Arthropoda; class Insecta; order Lepidoptera; family Hesperiidae; genus Cecropterus; species Cecropterus lyciades. Next base: position 305,924 of record MOOZ01001776.1, on the reverse strand, counting down.
CACTTGATGGTAAGTGATAATTGTCACCCATTAAAATCTGTAATACACTCTAACAGATGCGTAGCCACTCCTGAAGACTGAATTCGTCGCTTCATATTTAAGCAAGTTGGCATCCACACTCTACCACCGAAACACTAGACATTTCAGTACCTAGTGTAAACGACTGACAAATACTGGATATGAAGGTTCTCAACATGCGTTCATGTCTGAATAAACATTAAACATATAACGTGGTGGTATAAAATAATCGTTTAACTGTTATAAAGTTGGTAGAACTGCACCAGCGCCACACCTATTTCTTCCTAATAACAGCAGTGTTAAGCGCTGCTGTTACCACACCCTTCATATCAAAACTAGTTTGAAAGGGAGACATAATTATCTGGGGCGTTCCAACTTAGTACTCGGGAGTAGCAACGAATCTGTAGACAACCTCAGGTAATATCTAATCCTCCGATTACAGATGTCAAATCAGATCAGGTGAACTGCAAGCTTGTTTGCTACTTTAATATTGTAAAACAATGGTTTATTTTGACACATACATAAAAGTTATATTTATAAAAAAATTCAAAGGCAGCCAAGTAAGTAATTTTAATTTATGAGAAAATACAAAAGAGCATTACATATGAAGGTTTTTAGTAGGAATACCTGTTACTTAAAGTTGTTTTTACGGATGTAAAGTCTTGACCTGTCTAGAATTTATTGGTCACTAAAACGCTTATTTCCAAATAACATAAAAACGTACGGACTCGTTATCTTTAAGTAGGTATGTAGATTCAGTACTGTTCTCCAAGTAAACGTACAGTCCACGTATGAAATAGTGAAGGGTGTCTATTGTAACTATATAAAACGCGTTTGTGCAACAAAGGCGACGGGCGGAGGTCGCGGTGTGTCCGCAGTTTCGTGTAAAGATCAAGGTGAGTGACCAGATAGCATCACGGTTGCGGTCATATGATGCAGCCGGAGACTGAATCGATTCCACATTTAGTTGGTTCGGTAATATAATTTATATTTGGCTTATTACTTCATATCTAACAACTGATCAATACAAGGAGCTACTGCTACTAAACCGATATAAGTGTTATTACAATATTAAAACAGTTTTTTGTTTCAATTTAATTAAAATTAATGTAAAATATGTTAAGTAAGCAGAGCAGTGATAGCCGAATGGTTGAAACTCGGTCTCTCAATCGAGGGTCTGAGGTTCGAATCCCAGGCACGCACCACTGATTTTTCTAAAATTATGTGCGTATTAAAAATTATTAATGTAAATTCTTTAAAAAGTTCTCAAAGGTGTGTGAAGTCTACCAATACGCACTTGGCTAGCGCGGTGGACTATGGCCTGAAACTCTCTCAATCTGAGAGAAGACCCGTGCCCAGTAGTGGGACAATGGTGGGTTGACGGTATGTGAAGTAATTTCATTCTAGTAATTTAGAATTTAAACTAAGATTCTTATTAGAAGGAAGGTTAGTTGCCCAGGATTGGAATAATAATGGGTCGATGACGAGGAAAATTTAAATTTATCTTAATCCGTTTGTATCAATATATTGTGCATATAATAGTATTACCTACATAGAAGGTATGTACTAGGTAGGTAGGCTAAGTATGTACTCATATATACATAGGTACATGCGCCCGCCTATCGTTGAATTGACCAATATATCCCTAAGAAAAGTTTTACCTACTATTATACATCTTCACTAACGTCGTGCATGCGTAGGTAATAGCGATTTACCAGCACCATATGCATTTGTTATTTTTTACTAAGCTAATATTTAATTAATAAACTTCTTAAGACCTAATCACAATAGTAAATTCGAAGCTTAACCGTTAGTCATACATATAAAAACATTAGCACTTCATATAAAAATATTGGCGTTAGTTATAAATATTTAATGCATACGTTATATGGGTATAATCAGGTTCATATACCTATTATATTTACTCAATGTGTAACTGTGTCATTAAATCTCAGGAGTGCAGGTTCACTCATGATATTTTCCTTCACCATTTAAGCAAAAGACTTTTATTTTTAAACCGCTTACTTTTCGCTCGCTTTTTTAAACTTAAAAATCTCGAACCGCCCGATTGAGAGGTCGAGATACAAAACCCTAAATCGTCACTTCATCACGCCTAATAACGTTGAAATTAGAATTTATTTTACCATGTATACCTAAGGTATGGTTAGGGAGATATACTCATCCGTGGCGTTCCAACTTAGCCCTCAGCGACATAGAGGTAGAGACAATGACACCGGCGATAATGGCCCCATACCCCGCGTACGGGGTCGGGCTTGGATTCCGATGCATGGTGGACGAGGAACAGTACTCACAGCACTGGAGCTATCCCGTGCAAATCTTCACGGACGGCAGTAAAATTGAGGGCAAGGTCGGAGCCGCGATATCCATCTGGAGCGGCGGCACCGAGACCGGAGTCCACAAGTTTACTTTTCCGTCCCATTGCACCGTCTATCAGGCCAAACTGCTGGCCCTGAGTAGGGCGGCAGAAGCTGCCCTAAAACTCAGGGCAACAGCAGTCGGAATCTATAGCGAGGGCAGCCTTAGAGACGGTGGTCAGCTCGAGTTCCCCTCATCCACTTGCAGTCCAAACAAGACAAGCTATCAGTAACTGCATACGCCAGAATAGGGAGATTTCCCTATTCTGGATCAAAGCGCATATTGGATTCGAGGGGAACGAGGGAGCGGACCGGTTGGCTAAGGAGGCAGCCCTAAGATCCAAGCGGAGACACGAGTACGACCAATGCCCGATTTCGTTTATAAAAAAAACCATCCGTCTGGAAACACGCGAAGAATGGGACCGGAGGTACCAGACAGAGGAAACGGCGTCGGTCACGAATGTGCGTGTGAACCCGCGGCTGAAGAAACGGTGATACACGTAGTCCTGGATTGTCCTATTCATGCCAGAGATAGATCCGATCTGAAACAGAAGATAGATATGGAAATTAAGATAGGTAATTTAGAAAAAATAGTAGCGTACAACTATACAAGAAATATATTTTTAGATCACTGTCAATACAAGAAATATATTTTGACGACCCGCGTGGCAGAGTGGTCACCATACCGGTCTGACACGCAGTGGGTTCCGGGTTCGATCCCCGGCCAGACAGATATCTGAATAATGAGTTTAGATTTCTGTTCTGGGTCTGGGTGTTTGTGTATTTGTCTTTGTGTGTCTATGGCACCCACGACACAGGAGGAAATCTTACTGTGGGGCTATGAGTGTAGAAAGCGTTTAAAGCGTTTAAACTGTCGCAAAATTATCAAAATAGTAAATAATAAAAATAGGATATATGTAAATTATGATATATTTGTATAGTGTATTATACATATATAAGTCATATAAAATTAAGTAGTGCTAAAGTAGATATATTAGAATGTAAGATAAATAGAAAATGTTAATAAGTATAGTAAACTAAATATATAATAGTTCCCACCTCCCACTTCCCTCCCCCTTTAATTACCCCGTGTTTGCATGTTAGATATAGAATAGAAATAGAGAATAAAATACAGTAGATAACTAGATTAAATCAGAGTAGAGGGTACTACCCGTCCTGAAATATATGAAAGAGATGAAGATCAGAAAGAAACAGAATGAAGCATGAAAGTACGAGAAGAATATCTGATAGAACTAGAATGAAAGAGAACAATAGGAGACCATGTATAGCATACTGACAATGTTGGTGGGGCACAGACGGCTCAAAAGAATGGGCCATAAAAAAAAAACTTAGCCCTCAGGGCTAGTAACGCATCATGGGCGACCTTTTGTAGGTTGATGACAGCTGTAGCGCTCGTTTGCTAATTCCATAATACAAAACAAACTGAACTATCCTAACTTACTAGCTAAGTTACATATTACAAGTTACGTCGTTAGTACAGAAAACTGTACTGTCAGTAGACGCTAACCGTGACCTGAACAGCTGTGCGACCTTTGCGTTATACAAAATAGTATCCTTCGTCAATATAAATAAATACGCATAAACAGGTTTTAGGATTACGTATGCGTCATATGCTGTAAGTGTAGGATTATAGGACTTACAATATATGACATTTATTTTAATTAAGGATGTTGTAATCAAGTTGTAATTTAGAAGGCTTGTAGACTCGATTGGATGTCGATTTAGTTGGTATTAAACCTAAGTTGATTGCCTTGTATAAATAGCCTTTAGTAATGTATGTATCCATACATACATTGTAGTATGAACAATTAGATATCTACAACTGGAAACGTTTATATTATGTTTTGGTTACGTCACTGGAGAGCACTTCAACTTTCATATCCTTATCATTATTTTTATATTTATGTAGGGTGTTTACAGTTAGTGACTTATATATACTATATTTTAACTGGAATAACTCATCGATTACACGTATGTTTCACATATATTTATATCTACATTCGTATAAATACTACTAGTGAAGTCGAAACATTATAATAAGGATGCCTTTTTTAGATAGTGTGAATACATTGTGAATAAATCATACTTTATTATGTTGTATGTAAAATAATATGCATTCAACATAAGTTCTTAAGAAATTAATCAGACTACACAGCTTTAGGAAAGCTAAAAACCGTGAAGGAACTCCAACTATTCATGCAATTATTTAATTAAGAGGCGAATCAATTTGAAACAGTTAATTGCTCTCAAAGACGATCCGTTATTAGTCAATTCGTAAAATCGTGTACCATTCACATCTTCTGTATTTATAGGTAACTAACTACGTGTTGAAAAACGGGCTAACAGCATGGATACAAACACTTTCACCTGTGACCATGGAACATATAGATTACAGGCGTTTGCAAACAAAAAGCCAATTTGCGTAGAGATAACTGGCGTGTTTTAATGGCGCCATGAAACCATTGCAATGCAAATAGGCCAGTTTTGGTACAAAAGAAGGTGCTGGTGTATAAAAATGTAATGTCATATTTGTTCTAAAGTAGTTAACACATACAAGCTACCGACTTCCACTGCTGGACTTAACCTTGTCTAATTAGCTTTAATACCTACCGATTCATAGGTCAAGATGACACAATATATACGTCACTAAGACCATACAATGATATCCTTTTTTGTAAAGCCACACCTACTATTTGGTTAACTTGTAATATATTGCCGATAACTTGATTCGACCAGGTGAGTCATTGCATTAATGCATTCTTTCTGCATGATAGAATAAACGTCGCCGCAATAAAGTTCTTTGCTGTATTGGGACTTGCGGGCACTTTCAACATTAATTGAAACCAATTTAAGTAATATTCTTATCAATATTTCCGTATTTAATTTGTAGGTTACAAAGTAGAATTACAGAAATAATTGCATTACTGGGAATTTGGTCGTTAATTGGCGGCTTTTGTTAAATATCGCTAGCCATAACAAAAGTGACTATCCATCCCATGAATATAACATCCAGCTTTATAGGAAGCTTCAACAGGCATAAATAATTACCAATGTTGGTCTTATTTCTGAAGATTAAGTGAATGAATAAAAACTTCATAATTGTAATGTTTATATTCATAATATTATTAAGTAGCCATGTATCGACGTTAAAAAATGTAACATCACAATTGACATACATTTAACGGAAATGAAACTTCAACAATTTACATTCTAGTTAACACCATAAACCGCGTAAAAATGTCAGAAAAGTTACTTCTCACTTTAAATTGTAAGAACTTTTGATGGAGTAGCTGGATTTAAATAAAATAAAGACTAAGTTTTACTTCATGATATGGACTCTATTTAATACTGTATCTATTTAATACTATATTTAATCAGTTTACGAATTTAATTAATTCAATTAATTTTTGCACTAGTGGTAGTAGTTTTGGTGTAATGCCATTTTAAACACAGGATGAACAGATGGATAAGAATTAAAAAAATCTTAAGTTTTATGCGATTTACAGAAACGCAGAACTTTCATTTTTATTATATACTTATTATGTAAGGATAAAACACACATGGTAGGTATATACTAGCACAAATTGATTGTATTTACTAAGTCTTTTTACAGGGTCGGTACTAGCATAACATATTCTACAGGAAACTATGGTGATGATAGATTCCATCCCAAAATGGGTAACCAGCATAGGCACGTAAATGATGGGTAAGGCTATGTAACAATACCTTAACGGTAGGTATTTAAATTTATTTTCTGTTTGCAATGCAATGCCTAGATTTCAAAACAAAGTCACGCTTTATGCAGCGTATCAGCCTCAGTTACGTTATGGATTTGCGTCAGATACAGCTGCGTATCTCTGTAATCTCACTGCGAAAACGTTCCAAAATATTTTGAATTCCCACGCCATACAATTCGGTGTGCAGAGTATCGTAAATAAACAAGGTGTGATTAGCTTATCTGAGTGTTATCTCAGGGCTGTGAGGGGAGGGGAAGTGGGGGCATCATTCCGTTACCGCGCCGTGCCACAGCTGATTTCACATGTCTGTGACCGCACCGCTGCGCGCTCGCTTCGCGCTCCGTGTCCGCGAAAATGCCGGTAAACCGAAGTTGCAAATAAACGTAAAGGATAAAACAATTTATGTTTAAACCAGTGGATTGTGATACTTATATTATTTGAGTAATATAATCAACTAGCGAGACAGGAGCTACTCCAGCAATATCTTAACTTAGTGGGTAAGTGATCGACGCAATTATAATACTCAACTTTTAACACATCGACTTGATAAATTAAGTGACAATAGTTTTTGTTAACATTAGAATGTCTGTAAAATATATTAAATTTATAGATCATATTGTTTATGTCATGCCTAGTACCTTCCTACTAAACCTGTAACTAATTGCAACACAAAAACTGTATAGGTAGGGGTAACTTTTACTTGCTTACCTAGGTACCTTAGGAAGGTCCTATGGAGCTGTTGACATAAGTTGGCGAGCGAGCTGTAACACTGTAAGGCTGTCATAATATTTAAAAATCAATAACTTGACCTTGCCTGCCTAATTGAATAACGCAAAAAGGAATAAATGTTAAAAGTTACAATTCTAATTTCATTATCGATATCTTATTCAAAAAGATATTATGCTTATTAACTTTTATTAAATTCAGTTATATTTCGTTTAAACAGACAAAAAATCCAACAAATCTTTCCACTGAACATGGACACCCATTTGCATACTTTTATTATTCTGCAACAGTTATATTTCCCGTGGGAAAGTGGGAAAATCTTAAGCCAACGAATGAAAGAATTCTAAATAGAATTACACCTTTAAACCAATCTACGAGCACCATGTTATTAGTAGATAATTAACTACTTTATTTCGTATACACACTACATATATTTAGAACCGTAACTACTGCATTGACTTACAAGATTCTAAAAGAGCTCAATCTTTAATCTAATTAGTTAGGTCTTACTTATCTAGTTAACAGTTTAACATTATATAAATTACATTGCATTGTATGTTGATTCGGGGCATACATTTACCTAATTAGTTATTGTACTGGATATACAGGCTTATAACATTAAAAGTACCTACTTATAAGCAGTGTTGAAAACAATGCCTAAACCAGTGTAATATTGTATATTTCCTGAACGTGACTCGAACCAACATTTTTATATAGCTTGCAAATGTCAATAATCGCGAGTCACGTCGCTATTCTCTTACCCAAATAATTAGCAGTTGCTTGGTAATGAAAATAATGTAAGCACAATTGACGTTTAATAATTGAACGTCGACCTTGGCTTTGATAGAAGTTAAGCAATACTGACTGATTTTCAATACATGCTTGGATGCATTACATCCACCTCACAGGTTCTCAACATTTTTACGTTTAGAAACCCAACATTAAATGGGACCAAATTAGCCTTATTCCGATGACTGAATGTGAGCAAAATTGTGTGTAAGTGTGCTATATAAATGTGTGATATACAATTTTTTATCGCTATTCTAATTGCTTATTTAATAAGTAGGTAAGACTACTGGACTACTACGATGTTTATTTTTGCCATAACACTCGCCGAATCGTCATGTCATTTCAGCAGTCTTCTTTAACTTTGACAAATTGTAAAATAAGCTTTATTTTAAGGTGTTGCCAATGAATTATAACATACATAGAATTAATTTCGCCGGCACACACTTTCGATATTTTGATGTCATCTTCTGTGGGTTTAGTTTAATATGGCGATCATGAGTCATTACTTGGGTTGGGTGTTCGTTTTCCGTACCATAATCAGAAGAGGATAAATGTTTCGACAAATGCAAAAACAGACTTCAATCCTTTCAAAATTTATTCGATTTGATTAAGGTAACAGGTATAGTTTCCATAACTTTTACCTCAAAACCCCCAAAGATATAATTTAATACTTTAAGTATTATCAGCTCCTTTGCCACGTAACATAAAGGAGGTAGAGAATTAAAAACTACAAAAACATGCTTTTAATAACTGGCATTAAGAATAATAACACTCAGAAATTTTTTTTTTATAAATAAGCATGGTTGGGTTTAAGGTAGAGAACAACTGTCTTAACTGCATTAGTTATTGCGTAAAAAGATAATTGCCGTTATAGGAACTGCATCGAAGTGCATCGACTTTGTACGTATAGGTTCACTTCTATTTGCTGTTCTAGATGGGTGGCGGGTTATATACGAGTTTTTGTTTATGTTATGTGTCTATGTATATGTGTCAATAACTCGTATTTTTAAATGCATACGGTCAAGTTGCACGCAGTGTTTAGTTTTCGGTTTAACATATTATCTAACTTTAAGCTTGTAATCATGGGTGTAGCCAGGTACAGGAAGGAGGGAGGGGGGGGGGGGCAGCTGCCCACCCCT
>MOOZ01001776.1:284932-297040 GCA_002930495.1 Cecropterus lyciades | reverse complement strand
GGGGCAGCTGCCCACCCCTCCTAGAAGATTGGTCGGTCACAGATAAAAAACATGCATCTATTCTTTTTAAAAAGCTGTATGAGAAAGTTTAAAGATTATTGTGAAGAACCGCACAGATTCCTCCTCAAATAATCACTAGTCATTAAAACCATACTTTTAAACAACATAGTCTTGACCTGTCTAATGTTCTTGATCCGCCCCTCCCTATTGAAAATCCTGGCTGCGCCCTTGCTTGTGATCAATCATAATTGACATTACATTCAAATCTTATTAATGACGCATTAAATAAATGAATAAAAATAACTGTCATTTAAACTTAATCGCTTATCTAAGGTCCCGTTTAAAATTAGCTTTAATAAATTAAAAAGCTGTCTGTGTCTGATTGTGCTGGCTAATCATGGAAACAGCTGAACTGAGTCAATGTAACGTGTCGTAAAAGTTACAAAAGTTTACTGCCTATTGCCCCGAAATATCTTAAAGTAATTTAAGGTTCGTTCGTCCATACATATAACACAAATGAAGCTATGTCTGTTCATTGCAATCAATACGTTTGGGGTACCGAGAATAAGTATTATAACTTATACTCAGTACCTCAAACAGATATTTCAATAATTTGAAATAGCTTCAAACCAAAGGGAATTTAATTTAATTGCTTGAAAATCTATTTATAGTTCGTATTTTGAATAAACTTATAAGTAGTCTTTATTTCTTTAAAACACATCTATCAACAAATTTAAAGTGGACCCGCTTGGTGAAGCTAATTATTAAAACATATTTACAAAATCCATGCCCGAACTGATCGCAGGCTGAAGTAAACATTTTAAATTACAATCTTGATATATTGATAGCATCGCAATTACGGCAAAACAAATTATTTTATGCCACTCGGTCATGGCACGTCTACGTTTAAAAAACCATTAATCTCAACAAACCGATGCAACTGAATGCACATTATTTTTTGCACACGGCATTATAAGTACTATAATATATTTACGTAAATATTTAAATTCGTTTATTACGTTGTTTTTGAAGTTGTTCCTTATCTTTATTTGAATATTCATTAAGCCTTACACACTTAAAACATATTTGGTTTTTAGAAAGGGTCTTTTTAAGACTTTCGAAGTCGTTTTAAAGATATCGGCGCCGTAAAATCAAAAAGGTTATGAGATTGAAAACTTCGATACATAAAGATGTTATGTAAACTTCAAGTTTATGTTAAAGTTATTATTCTGATACTTGTACAGAATACATTAGCGGCCGAAGCCACGGGCGAGCAACTATATTATCATATAAAAAGGCGTTCTGTTCGATACATGGTATTGTTCTTCGATTTTCTACAGATTTCTATTACGTACGCAGAGCATTGTTCAGAAAATTGACACCTTTAATCGGCACACATACTTTTTATTGCACTGCGCGCTTCCAAATGCATATTTCATAACGGTGCAATGTTAGAGTGCGGTTATATGGACGCCGATATTGGATTCGGAGACATTTAAATTGAACAATAAAGCGTTTATAGCAGCATAAACGTTAAGTAACTTTGAATTTAAATTTATGAAAAGTCTTTACCGATTCGGATTGACTGATGGCGAAAATTTCTTAAAAGTTTTGTAAGCATTTTTACGCATTGAACCTTAAAAGTCTCCGACGATTAAATGTGCTGTCCAGATATTGATTGTGTTGGTGACTTACGTAAAATAACATTAGCGCCACTGCGTACCAACGTTGGAAAATGCTTTCAACATCAATTTGTAAATTCGTTTCACTATAGTACTTGAAGATTTTGTTATGCAAAAGGAAACTGCAGGCCTATCTGCGAACTAGTTTTATGACAGGATTAAGTTCTAAGTGGGAGTACGAATGGCGCGGATGTCATACTTCTAACTCCAACAGCGGTTTTATGAGAGCTGATGGATAGAGAATAACTTGAATGATATATGTACGTATCTTACCAGACTCGTTAAACAAAATAGCGACGCAAAGATGCTACAGACAGGTATAAGCCTGGCGGTGAAACCACTGCAGTCGAAACAGAGAATTCAAAATAAACGCTTACACCGTTTAACATAATAGCAAATTATTTAAAAGTTGATGTGCTGTTACGTAGAAATGAAAGATGTTTAAGACTTGAAGCAGAGTATGTAATTTGGAAGAACTAAGCATTTGTTTGGCTAAATTTATGACATAAACACAGCAATCAAGTCACGAGCGCGGACTATGGAGAACATTAGAGACGGTTCGCGGGTAATGCGCTCGAGTCTTCCGGATCTAATTGTCAAAGTGACACACAAGTAAATCACATTGTTGCACTTTCTTTGGAGAAATATTTTTAATATTGAAAAAGGAAAATAAAAGGAATACCATACATTGATAAATATATAAATAGTTAGTTTCCGCTGTTTTTAACTCGCGTAGTTTTTACAAAGAATACGTTATTCTTAAAGATATTTTTTTCTCATTGCCTGAGATTTTTGTATACCTAATTTGTAAGCTTCAGTAATAATTTAGTGTTTAGTCATTACAAATATGTTTGTACAATATGTTTTAAACATGTAATAAACATAGCAGTCCAAGCTACGATTTGAAAATTATATTAAAATTTGGTACGTACATAGGTACGAACTCCTCATAATAAGCAATTGTAAATTGGTAGGTACGCCGTAGATACATAGTACATACTTTATAGCTTTCATTAGATCCTGCTACATCTTTCGTTCCGCATTCGAAACACGTAGTTTGTACCTGCAATACATATTTTAAAAAGTTAAAAAAATCCGGACAATCTAGTGAAACTTACAATGTATGGCAACCTCAATACAAGTCGAGCAAGCCGCGTGTTTAGAATCTCGCCGCTGAATGGCAATCATTTCAATTTGTTTCATATTTCCCTCGGTACGGCAACAATAACCGAGATGTTTTCGCGTTAGTGCCGGTCGCTTTAAGTGGCCCGCCATCGATACTTCACGGCAGTTGTCAATCAGAGCGGAGGCGGCAAGCTGATGCGTTGCTTTACGCCACTTGTTCCTCTAGAAAAAATATGATTATATTAACATTGTTAACATGACATTTTAATAGATATTCCAATGTACGAAAATAGCAAGTGGTCTTATTTATAGCTTACTTAATAAAAAAATGTAAAGGCGTCGCTTGTAGCGATTTTGGAAGCGTCGTTTAAAAATCTATACCTGCCCATCACAGCATTGCATTGATTTATGAAGAACTTTATTAACGATGACAATCTAAAAGTTAAAAAAACTTATAAATACATACATCCCCCTTGTTAGCGGATGTTACAAAGGAATAAATTGACAACAATATACTTTTCACAACATTAATAGAATATTGTTAATAATAATAAATTGTTTTTATAAACAAGCTTGAAACGCGTATTAAAATTCATAATATGTATTAAAATACCTACACTTTATGGGTAAACAACTGTGCAGTAATATGCTGAAAATAAATGTTACACATTTAACTTTCTAAGTAAGAAGCCGAACTTAAGCTTCCAGGCATCTCTGAATATTCAAAGTCACATGCGTGTTAGTAACTAATGATCACTCGTAATATACAGGGAAGGAAAATATTGTTAAGGAAACTTACAAACTCGAGTCCTTCTTGTCATTTTTAAACGTGTGTGAAGTTTGCTATTGACTTTGATTAAGTATGCCTTATTTCATTTCGAGATTCTGATCTTGATGATGCTGAAGTATAATGACTAGTACTGATTAATAATTACAATTCATCAACTTCTTATATGATATTTTTGTCTGCTTTTTAAAATCGGAGACTTGATAGACAATTTAACGTTAGCTAACACCTATTTATTTTTGTGTTACCTTTGACATCTGCATATACTCGTAGTTCGATACAAAAATTAATGTATCATAAGCTCGGTATAGGATAAAACTGAACCTCTTGAGGATCAAAGCAAAATTTATCCAGTTTATGTCTTCTACAGTCGCGATATCGACCTCGTTCGTTAAACCGTATTTCACGTACTTCACTGCGACCCGCCTACCATTATTATGCTAACTAGTCTTAACATTTTGAACTAAGGTATTAAAAAGTATAACCTGAGCTCCTTCAGTAAAGTGTAAGTAAGTTATAAGCAACCAGCGTCTAATATTTTGTAATTCGTGTGTTGCAAATTGCACTACACCTGTTATTACATTATATGAACGATAAAAATGCAGATTATCTTCATAGCTTAGCATCATTGCAGGAAAAGCAATTCAAAATATATGTTACAAAAATAGATAATTTAGATATTTGTCATATAAATTTAAAGACTATTATAATACGTAATGTAGTTTAATATAAAAATAATTTTGAACCCTTTACATATACCTTTAACGATTCATTGGTAATTGTATAATCTGTATCTCTTAACTCCTATAAATTATTTTACAGTAATTATTGTTTTTTTTTTATTATTATTATGAGTAAATTACGAACGTGTGCTCTAAAAAATCGTCTAAATATTATTGAAAATGAATCAGGTATTCAAAGGGTGCCGTCACGATGGGTTCTGAAAATGATTTGAGTTAAACAAAATCGATACTTCTCGTGACTGTTTAGAGTAGTAGGAGGATGGACCTTTAGAATTCTTTTTCATTTATCACTGTAAACAAAACATGAATTTTTAATTATAATCCAGAAATGAAAATAATATTATAAATAGTGGGAATCACCAGGTTTTCTGAAACTAAAATAGAGTATTGCATTCAGCTTAATCATTTTTTAAGAAGAAATTAAAATAAAACGTCCAAAATTTTTGGGCAAGAAATGTCATTGTTTATCAGAATAATGTTTCCGTTCACATTTCTATTGAATCGTTGACTTTAATGAGAAATTAAATAATTTCATGTATTCCCCAACCTAAAAAAGTGGAGTGAAATTTTGAGTTCGTGAGAACCTTTAAACTTCATAGTATTTGTTTACACCAGAAAGAATACTATGAAGGATCTTAAGATTTTTATAATAATTTAAAGAATTTGCTGGCAAAATCAAAAAATGGAACAAGCTTAGGAGTAAATATGAAAAAAAGATCAATATACTAAAGTTTTGTTTTCATAGTTACGCAACGTATTTTTCAATGAGATGTGTATCCTAAATTAGTTCTGGCTTATCTTTTCATCGTGTAGAAAATATGTGGTATCTACAAAATTCAATGTGCCGTAGACTTTTGTAATCTACTTGTGACACATTGATTCAGTTGTTACGTAAAGAGATTTCGAAAATGTTTATAAGGTCACAATATTTAATTTCAATACATTAACATTATCGAAAGTCTTATTACTTCACCTAGATATGAAAGTAAAGAGCAAAAATGTAGGCTTATCTGAATGTATGCATGTTATACTAATTAGAAACTAGGTAGCATTAGGTAAAGCAGGCATTGTTTGCAAGCCTAACAGGTAATACAACCAGGATCGTTTTAGCGAATACGAACTAAGTTATACAATAAAAATACGGTAAAAACCGAAGGCTTTTATTGAACAAAATATGATATCACTTATGAACCAAAGAAGTGTTTTTACTTAACATTTGGATATTGTACAGAACGTAAAGTATGTACCCAAACCGATTGTGTTATTGTATTGATTGTATTGATTTTTTACCACTTGAAAAAAGGAGTTATTAATTCGATGAATATGTAGTATTAAGTACCTAAAATTATTGAAATTGCAATAATTTTACATAATGTTTTGGGGCTTCAAAAATTTTTTTCTTATCAAGACATACAACTTAATCGTAAAAGTAATGAGTAAGCTACGTTTGTACATATTAAGACAAAATACGTGAAGAATAGATAACCTCTTTCCTTTGGGAAGTCGGTTAAAAAGTGGTTAAACTCTTCTGCTATGCTTCGTCACGCTTGTTTATTTTTGTTTCATACAAGCAGGGCTCTTACGTCTTACGTCTTAGACTAAGCTAGGGCCCTTGGGCACACAAGAATTTGGGGCCCTTTTGGAATGTAAAGAAATCGAACTATACAATTTTTTTTACTATAATTTGCTTTATTATGGGAATTCAAATATATTATTATAATACAATATGTCATTAATGATACGGTGATAATGATGAACAATTCCCCAACTTATTTGTTTCTTCTACCGTAAAAACCAAAGTAAGCTTAGAAAGTTTCCGTGATTTCTTTTTGAGCTTTAACTTTTTTCCCTTTTGTGAACCACTTAAATATGTTGTTTTCAACATAATGAAATAACAACAAAAACGAACAAGTCAAAACTTCTATTCATCTTACCCAAATTATATTAAACGAAATTAAATCAAGATACTTCTGTGAAAACAAGTGATATAATAAGTAATAACTTTAAGTGATTCTGTCCGACTGAAAATTAATACGTACATTGTTTCGACTGAAAATGACAGAATTTTGAACAAAAATACAGTAGATGACATTTTAAAAAATTTCGAAGGAAGATTTTGGTCGACGAAAAAAAAGGCACCTACTTTCCTACTTTAGGTTTGTGCAATTTGATGACCAAAAAAAAAGGTCATTCCTCGATCATAATCGAAATAATATTTTACTGTATACTGTAATGACCCAATATAGTAAGCAGTAAAAAAGTTGATAATACCGTAGATCTACTGTAATTCATCTGGAAGCACTAATCCGTCAAAAATTCGTCACCAACCATAGTCAAAGTCGACATTTAGTTATGGCCGCTTGATCGGATCAGAGCGGTTTGCATGGTTTGATCGCTAGATAGTGTTCTTAGCAGATTAGGTAGGATGCGAGAGAATTAGGTAGGATACAGAAATATTATTAGAATCACTCGAATTATTTATATAAATGTATTCATTCGAATAAATCTGAAAGTTATCAACGTTCGGACAACAAGAAAAGTGTTAATGCGCCTGACCAAAACATTTTGAGATTGAATGTGAGAGAAATTGTCGGTAATTCGGGCCCCCTTGAGGATGGGGGCCCTGGGCACTGTGCCCCTGTGCCCTTATGGTAAAGACGGTATTGCATACAAGTGACGTGAAATTGTATTAGACCATTTATGATCTATTTTATATAGGATTTATATTCTATACTTTAGAATTACTTACTAATGTCCATAAACGTCCAACTTGTTAGTAATCACAATAAATAAAAAAATAAAATTATACTTGATATTATTCAACCAAGCACGTCTATTATTGTGTGTGGGAGTGGCAAGTTTTATATATTCCTGGTTTAGAAAGTAGTTATTTTTAAATAATAGCTATTTTTAAATACCTGGATTATATAACCGTTTAGCAGCGTATGGGCTTTCTAATAAACTTAATTAATGACATTAATTATCATACATTATGTGCACGAGTATTAACATTGCTTTTTTATTTATCAATATAACGAACGATGTTTACAAATTGAATTTATTTACATAATTATTTAAGTATGGTGTAAATAATTTTAATTATGTTAATTTGGTCTTAAGTTGAACTGATATCTTACGAGGGAATAGTGCAGTTATATGTTTAATAAATATTTTTTGAAAGGGAAACCGATGTACTCGATGATAAACATTAGTATCGCCAAAATAAAAATCAAAGTCCATCAGCCTTTACAAATCCATTGCCGGACATACGCCTCCCCTAATGGGAGTTTTTACCAACGGCCACCGCGCTTAACGGGCGTGTTGTTGACCGTAGTGAGTGTTGATGTTACAAAAGAAGACGCTGTTGCTCATCTTCTAGATATTGTCCTTCAGTCAGCTCTTATGACTCTTCAAGATTGGTGTAGGTGTGTTGGTAATACCATCACAAAAGGCCCATGAAACGTACCATACTATTTTAACAAAAAAAAAATACCTTTTCTGCATTTACCTACTTAAAAATCCCATTGTTCCGAAAATTCTCATATATTGCAATCAATAAAAGCAAAGGGAAATTATTTGTTAAAGAAACTTAAAATAATTTCACTGTAGAACTGAACTCAGAAATCAATACGTACCTTTTTGGCTAGGCGAGCTAACTGTCCGCAGAAACTAGTTTTTGATATCTACTATTATGAACTTGTAGCAATGTTTACTCTACCGTGCACGAACTAATCGACGATTAGTTGATTAAAACCGGTAGCAATTGTGGGTTCGTTTCGTTGGAAACCAGCGCCATACTGTCATGGTTTCTAATTCACGGAAATGAACTGTAACCCCATTGTCTGAATGTAGCCCGACTCTGACATGCCCCAGATATGGTGTGAAATGACACCTTTATCCCATTAAAATCTTAATAAAACCTACAGTCATCATAAATTAACATAATGCAGTAATAATTACTTATAATAGAAAATATGTTTATACGGGAAAAAGTATTGCAGAAAGAGACAAAAGGAGACTGGATGGGCCGTACCTAAGCTGAACTAATCCACAATCTGATATAGAATTTTGGACAATGAATTTCCAAATATATCTAATACACTTTAGTGTTAGACTCAGGTTTTTTAGATCGAGCTTCGATTTTTAGGTGACGGGGGAAATCTTCAAAAGGTACCCGATTGCGTGGAAACTCGGATTATGTGGTATTTTAACCCACTAAAACCCCCTCGGTGGCCATCCTTGAGACTCCGAACGCAATTAAAGTCTTCTTAATGCCATGATCATATCGGGCGCAAGATAATTTACACTCAGCACACTGTTTCTTTCGGGTGTTAGGACATTATTCGACCACATTTACCGTGGTCGTTCCCGGGGTCGCTGGCCGGGCGGTTTAAACTTCCATTCTAATCGTCTGCAACCACGGAAGCCTTATAAGTCGCCTCTCACGCTAGGCAGGGGATACTGTAGCTGTATTCTGTTCCCGAGACTGCAGGCCAGCTCTTTACAGGCAAACCAATCAACCTTACTAAGACGCATATAAATATACTATGTGTTCATTTTAATTATGATATTTCTTTAATGATTACTTTCATATTACTTTAGGTTTTTGTTTCCAATTCTTTAAGTATATAGGCTAAGCTGGAATTTGCCTGTTAATCATAAAACCACTCAACTGACTCAGACAAAAATAAGTATGGCGAAGGCAATACCCTAAAATTCTATAATGCAGTGAGTTTAGTAGAAAGGAAATTGAATTGGAAATTGAAGTAGTAAATATATTCATTTATATATAATAATAATCGTGTGGGACTTTTGTTCTTCACTTTAGAGTCTCTATTTATTTCTACTCTATTCAATGTATTATTACATTAAAAAAACAAATTAATGGAACAGTAAGCTATGAAGGTATTCGATTTATTACCCACTTTCTCTTACCTTAATGGAAGTAAAATTGTTGTAGGTATTAATGTATATGGGTCTTAATATAAATATAATATATGTCTATATAGTAATTACTATTTAATGACGAGAAAACATTGAATACAGTTGCAATTTGCCCTATCAAACTATTGGTTGGGAGTTTGCGTATATAGGGCTCTTCTATAGCTTTCGTGAAAATATTTATAGAATTATTAGCCAAATTATATATTTCAAGATAAACCTTGGAAAATAAAATGCTCCCAAAACAAGTAGTAATCTTACTAATATTATAAATGCAAAAGTTTATGAGGACGTACGTGTGTTTGTTATTCCCTTACGGAAAAACGACTGATCGGATTTCGCTGGAATTTATCACAAAGATAGCTTATGACTTAGATTAATAGATACTAATTACCGTGGTGGACGTCAGCGAAGCGGGCGGAAGCGGGGCACTAACTTAATCTAAATTTGTTATCCTTTATATATAGTAAATGCGAAACATATTTAACCAGTTTGTCTGTTCAAGTACGGTTTACAAAGTAAATTCAATAAATTGTTGGTGAACCAAATAAATAAATAAAAGATCATCGATCGATCGATATTATTAAGACGGAGTAAATTATTATTAATGATTCTCAAGGCATGTGGCGTCGTTCAACAGCAAATATACGGCGGCTTGACGGGTTTTTCGGTGTGTGTGGCATATGACCACCAGTGGGATAGCAGTTATAATTACCGAATACTTATTCACATGTTCAAGTGTATTGACCTTTTCTAAAGTATTTTCTTTAAATTAATTGAAAGTTATAATTAATTTCATGAAAATACTTTAGAAACATATGTCATGCTTAAAATTTATAAGTACACATGACACGCACAATGACACATGTGTTTGGCACATTCAGGACAATCAAGATATAATGCTTTTATCCAGATCCTCTGTGTAAATAAACGTATACGTTTTAATCGAAAAAAGTTGTGAAAGTAAAGTAGTAGTAGGTATGAGATATTTATAACATATTATTATCCAGAAGTAATTTTGTGGTTTTACAGTCAGTCAGGAAATGTAGTGGTCGCATTTCAATTGGTTTGCGTGACAGATTAATATGAATGTATAATATGAAAGGAAGAAAAATATTAAAACTATTTAATCACTGTATATCAATACTCTGGGTTATAGCAAATTTTGAATATTAAAGCTGGAACCATTATACCAGATGGAAAGTAGACACCGTCGCCTATGGACACTTGCAACATGCCTATGCGACTCCTCTGGCGTCGCATTCGTATAGCTGTATCAATAATAGCTGTAACAAATATTTATGTATATTAATGAATGTTATAATTAAAATTTAACCACAGTAGTAAGCAGAATAGTAGCACAAATTTTATTTCATACCTTTGAAGGTGGTAGAGCTCTTTGTGGTTCGCCTCCGGAAGCACAATCGCTACACCGATTTCTGCTTAATAACAGCAGTGTTATGCACTGCTGTATTCTGATCTGAAGGGTATGATAAGGCATTTCATCTTAGTCCTCAGGGGTAGCAACGCATCTGTGGCCAACGTTAAATGAGACTTTGATTTTACCTAGGGTTGATTACAGATGTCCATGGGCGACAGTGGTCACTTACCATCAGGTGGGCTGCATGCTCCTTTGCTACTTTAATACTATAAAAAAATACAAAATACTTTATACCTAATAACGGATCTCGAAAACTGCAAAACGAAATCGTAATAGGAATGGAATGGGAACAGGCTGTGTGCAAGATAGTTTGTTACAGTTAAATCACCTCACTGCTCCCTTATACAGACATAGTTTCATTACTTTATTCTATGGGAGATAATAATGATCGAGCCATGAACAGTCATTGACACAGCTCTACGAGGCGATGTGAACGCGAAACCTGCCAACAATGGCGCGTTTGTCATTGTCTAGTAATGTTCTGCCGACGATTTATGTCGCAAACTACTTTAAGCTCTATGTTTTATTTAACTTTACATTTGTATGTATGTTCACAAGATTTGGAAGGACGTATTGAACCCCCTGGAGACCGACTATAAGCTGATATTTTGCAAATATATTTGGTTTGAATAACAATACAAAATTAGTTCAGTGATAGTATTTTAAAACCAATATAGCGGACTAATTATTTATTAAACATCCACATGCTATGGGTTTCGAATGAATTTTTTTTTCAGAAGATTTTTTTTATAATTTTTTTATTAAATTTAAACATGTTGGAAACTTGTCTGCTTTTAATATGTAAAATAAGAAATTGAAATTCTTCCTGCTTTATACTTAGCCTCAAAATCAAATCATATTAGTATATATATATATATATTCATATTTAGATAAATATAACCATTTTTTGTATGTAACATGAATATTATTTAACATCCAAGGAAAAGACTCAATCGAACCTCTCCAAGTGAAACTTTGAACTATTGAAAGCTCCCTAACATAAAACCTTGGTAAGTTAAAAATGCGATAACCCAAAATATATAATGCTACATTGGTTTTTATATTCAGGTTCTACTGAAGTCCAGGTTTGGAACGGGAATATTTTATGAATTTGTAAGTTGTTTTATGTTCGAATTAACATTGAGTCGTGCAGTCATCCGTAGATTAACCACGAGTTTATTACTTATTGTTAAGAATAAGATATTACTGCAACAACACAATGTGGTCTAGACATAACAGTTAACTGTTGCGATATATTATTTAATCCTCTTCTGAGCTTTAAGTAACTGTAACTTCTTACGTATAGGATGCTAGCAAGATATACATATTTTTATATGTTATAAATGCAATTCCAGTATGTCCAAATGAATTTAAATTTTTATTGAGTAT
>MOOZ01001776.1:273089-284894 GCA_002930495.1 Cecropterus lyciades | reverse complement strand
GGAATAATCAAATATGACGCAATTTCCTGTATTTCACTTTAGCGAACGGAAGTATATAACACTTTATTTTTTTTAAATCATAGAAGCAGCAAACTAGCATAAAGATATAGACCATCTGATGGTAAGTGGCCGCTATAGCCCATCGAAACCTGTAATCAACTCCAGATAAGATGAGAATCCTACTTGAAAGTCGAGCACAGATGCGTTGCTACCCCTGAGGACTAAGTTGATGTGCCTCGGATGATTATATTCCTTACCACACCCTTCAAAACGGGATACAGCAGCGCTCACCAGGTCTATTATTGCACAGAAATATGTAGGTGAAGCCGGAGTCGAACTTAAAAAAGTTTATACCTCTTTTAATACGTAATGAGAACAAAGAACCATCCAACAGTTCTATGTTTGATCTCAAAATTTGACAAAATTTGACAATACGTCTTAGATGCAATATCAGCCTATCTTTTTTACAAATTTAAATATTCTCCTTTTAATCTACTACACATACACACTCACACACATAGTACACACGAGGACCAAGTATAACATTTATAAACAACAAAAAAATCTTCAACGAAGGTATAACTCTCTTATTTCGAGTTACAAATGAGTCATCTTTTCCACATTCATATTTCGTCACTTGTTTGTTTAATATTTATCAAAATAATTATGTCATACCAGTGTTGTTTACCATTAAATTATTCCGTTCCGGGTAGCACCTTCCGTGCTGAGTTGTGTCAGGATCGGTGAAAAATGAAGAAAGCGAAACGACAAAAATATTATTTTAAACATTTAAGAACGATTTAAACATTTAATGATGTTATATAAAAATGTTTATTTTTGATAATAGCCAATATTTATAATATAGTATTTACGATTATTAATAGATGACTACTAGTCGTGAAACTGTATTTTTTTTATAAATTAAACAACTTATAGGTAATTTTACCTAATATGAATTATTTACTTATGATACATGGATACAAGACGAGGCATGTAATAAATTGTCACACCAAATATTCACTACTTATTTAAAAAATTGCTAAAACACCATAAAATATTACCACAGATAACAGATATAGAATGTAGCATAATAACTATCGACGCTGTTATTAGATTTTTTGCTAGCGGTGATTTGTCCGTAATTATTTCATCATAAATATTCTCCTGTATTTATTAAGCGTGCTTGTCTATATGGATCTGTGTCACTGCTTTTTCCGCCGTATGAGTGGCACTACATCGCACTATAATAACAAAATAGACTCCATGCAAACTGAAAAACGTTTAAATTTCACATTCCACAGAGTGTAATAATCCTTTTGACATACTCGTAATACAAAATACACTAGAGCTAGAGAATGTAGTACTCTTTAGCGAATGTAGAGTTCTCACTGTCGTGGAACATTTATCTTTTTATAGGCTTTACGTTTTGTTCTCAACTCTACATGAAAATTTACTCTATTTGGATGGCACAAAAACTTATGTCTCCGCCAAAGAATAAGTAGTTACTAATTTGACTTGACTCTGAATTTTCATACATAGGTATACACATATATTTTTGGAATTGTCTTTTTAAAAGGAATTGTCTATTTAATCGATGATTGAATGTCGAAAAATAATTTAAAACCGTATTTTAAAGAGAGATATCAATTCGTTAATAAATTTACAATACTTAGTTGACGTTTTCGAGATTGTCTCCCAATAGAAGCTAGGTGTAGCCAAAGGGAAAATTTCCAATTCATGTTTTCACTCTCAAAGGTAAAGTGAAAGAGGCATCGCCCACGAGTTGCCTCCAAACCAGTCGATGTTCAACTTTTGATTATGCCGTTTTATTGACTGACAATTTCAATTTAAGCTCAGTGTTATTGATATTTTATTCATATAATTGAATTACCCGGCTATGCTTGTTTACGTTTACATTGGATTTCCTTCTAATGCAAGCGTAAACAAGTTTATATTTAATATTCGTTGTGTTGAAAAGGACCGAAATACAGCCACTTAGATATAACATAATTGCTTAAAATATTATTTTTGATTTAAATTTCTGTTACACATCATTACATTTTTAACTAAATGCAAAGATATACTAGATGTACAAACTTACACTTATCTGTATAATGTTGTTTATTTAAATGAAATGTTCAAATGGGTATGTAATTGTACATGTAATTGGTTAAGAAAATTTATTATCTATAAATTTACCGATATTCTTAAACTTATTTCATATTTTATTACATGTAATTCTGCCTGGCTTGTGCCTTAATGCACATTTCGTACAGCGTTATATAAAAAGTTTTGAAATAAAGAAGAATCAATGCAGCCAACAAATTAATACCACTCCAACCATTTTCTATGTCACCACATATAAAAACGCATACATACAGATTTAAAAAATCAAAACGAAATAACAGTTATTTTTCTAAAAAGACATAGAATGTCTTAAATGAAACGGGAAAAGACATAATAAATTTAATTATAAAGATAAAGAAGCAACAGACGGACTAACAAATCGATACAGGAAATATACGCAATCTTATGCAACAGAGAAATGGGCTAATTTGTTTATAGCCGATGTTCGACGATAAAACTTTACACCAAAGCTATTATTAAACAAATTGCATAATATACTAACTAATCTGTTTTTATTATAATTCAGCGTTTGTTCACGCCTTAGACGTAACTAATCGATTATTTATAATAAACAAAGTATCCGTAAATTTAAGAATTATTTATGAATCTTTATATAAATAAAACATATTTATGTGATTTTTTATTTGACGCATTTTCTTTGACGTGGGAGATACACATAATATTTGCAAACACGCTTTTTTTCTATATTGTACATCAAAATCAATTCTTTACATTATCGCCTAATCTACTACAAGGTTAGGCGATTATCTGAGAAACTAAGTTAAAATCAAAATATTTTTTTATTTATTTTGTAAGTTAGTGTCGTACAACATGTAACGTACCTAAGGGCGACACGCTCATTTTCCGGTTGCGTTCAATCGGAGGTCCCGGAGTCCTCTACGTAGCGCCGAGGAAGGCCATTGAGATATTGATTTTGAGCACTTAAGACTTTGTTAGCACGGTAAAAATCCCACATAACGCAGTGTCCTCCCAAGGAACTTTGGTTCCTTTTGGAGGTTCCCCAGTCAACGAAAAAAGTAAAAAATCTATATCTTTATAAATATAATAATTATGCAAATTGATGTTTAGTATGTGGGATGGTTGATATCTGCTGTGAACTGGTTTCTGAGATTCCAGGCAGTACTTTTTAGACTTTTAAGGTTCACTTCTCGAAGATTCCAAATTTAATTGTAAGATAAATGTTTACTGAAATATCATAATGTTTTTGCGCAGCTTGATAACATTCCGTGACTATATTACGTAAACATTATTACATGAGATACCACTTATCCTAATCTTATTTTAAGCCATTAAGCCGTTTTTTCTTGAATCATCAGTACGATGTGATTAATATGTTTAGTACAAATCTCATAGGTATATTATTTTCCCACAGAAATATATTATTATGTATGTATAGTTTCTGAAATGTGTCTGTATGTTAAACATAGCTATGGAATAGTATATAAAGTAATTAATAAAATAATGCATTGGAATTTTTAATATCTAATATTTTCAGTCATCAGCATCAGCACCGGCAGTCAAATGATAATTATTTGTTGTTAAACTATACTCAATCGTAAGATAAAGTAATAAAAAAACGTAGATATTTTACGCTTACCAATAATTTTAGGTAACATAATGGAAGATTACGTTTAAATTATCTGCCATTCGAAAACTACTCTGTAAGTATTATCTTTTTGTGAGAAAGTCTTGAACCAGCGGTAGGCCATAAGAAGGCCAGTGGGAGCAGTGACCTGTGAAATTCATCCTCTGTGACAAATATTCATGGATTAATCGAACCAAATGAAGCAAAACACGATTTTTTCGTGTCGTTTCTCGAGGTTTCATAAGGAAGAACGATAATATAGAGCTAATGCCAATGAGTGACGTTTATTATTTAGTGATAAGCGACCATAGATTTTTTTCTTTTTTTTTCTTGAGTGATACGCTGTAATTAATTTTAAATATATTTTCATGCAATAATATTGTACTTAGGTTACTTAAATTTACATAAGATAATACATAGATACATGCTTCGACTGTAAACATATTGTTTGAGTCGCCGTGCATCCTTGATTTTTAACATACGTAACTATTGTAACAATTGATTTATTTTTATACTTATTTACAAGTACCCTTAAAAATATGGGCTAATTATTTAAATTGTTATAATATAATCACCTTTTAGAAATAATTAACTGAAAATTATAAATGTATTTGATCCAAATTTAGCCACTTATAATATTAGCTCGAGATAGACATATTTATAAATTGTTTTTGATATAGATTTTTGGATTATATAACACAGGCACGTGGATTAAATGTCTATATCTGTGTGCCTACTTATCATGTCAAATACTTGCTAAGAATGACGTATTAAGAAGCCCGACATGAGTAATGGAATTTATATATTTTGACGTCAAGCTATCCCAAGGTTAGGGATTAAACTTGATCTTGACCTTTAGATACAAAAGGCACGTTATAACTGTTGGTGTTAGAAGCCTTTTAAGGGCTGCTTAAATAGTGGAAGCTTTTTTAACCATGACTAGGAAGAAATCGATAAGTATTCGATTCGGATTATACAATTCGTATTCAATCGAAATAAAAATATTATACATTAATCTCGTGATGGCTTCCTCAACAGGTTATGGTTCCACTACTGGGCACGTGTCTCCTTTAAAAAATGAGGGTTTTAGACTACCAATTACTCTGGGCAAGTGTGTTCTGATAAACTTCATATACTTGTGAGATTTTTGGCAAAGAACACTCGAGTGTGTAGGTTCCCTTGCGATGTTTGCATTAACAGATAAAGCAAATTTTAATATATTTCTGATACCAACATAAATTCGACAAGTCAGGCGTGTGCTTGGGATTCGAATCTAGGATCTCTGCTGACCTAGGTATATACTGCTCGCATCAATCTCGTGATGTACAATGCCATAATTTTGGTGTTATGGAATTTATATGTAAAAGCATATCAATAAAAAAATAAGAAATGCCTATCTCAATATTATTTCAAAACTTGTCAGTACTACCATAAGTGTCACTGTTTCATATATTTAATGTGTTAATAAATTTTTGTTCCAAGCAAAACAATAATAAAGCCGATAATTAATATTGTATTAACTAGGGTGGCAATACTGACTGGTTAAGTGCAACAAAAAAGCCCTGTGTTCATGACAACGACTGTGTAAGCACATACACAAAGCTTTTGTACTAAACCAACAAAGTATTACATTTTAGTAAAACGCACCCTGAATTCCACGGTTCATTACAATACCAGGATTGTGATCACGATACGAATAATTAATACATTGTGCGAGTATAGTGCGGGAACCTCGCTTCAATGGCTCGCTATTGTTCGCATAACAGTTCTGTTACACGCCAGAGATCTATGAAAATTGATAAATAAATGCTGTGAAAATACAAGTTACCTTGAATTTATTATTTTATTTTAAGTGGTATAAATAAAATTAGTTTCTTTTTATAGATTACTTTATAATTATTTAATTCATTTAATTGAAGATATTTATTTTTAATATGATGAGCTTACAAATAGAAATACAGCGTAAGATTTTGTTGCAATATTTACAAATTAGAACTAATAGTCTCCGAGGCATCAATGTGTTTCATGAACCGACGATTAGATAGAAAAAAGATGGGCTGGTAAAAAAGATAAATTTTGTTTATTAAATTTTATCATTTGGCTACAGAACTCTAAAAGGCAAAACTGGCCGAGATATAAATGAATCATCATATGTAGTTCATCCAACGTTAAGTTGCACGCTTGATGTAGTACGTAAGTAGTAACGTATTTAACACAAACATCACTTAATTTAATTAAAATAATTCATATCCACATCCTCATGTATTAAAAATACATTCCTAATGGGGCTCTTTACGGAGCTGTTGATTCCTAAGTGCGCACACTTGCGATGCACTTGTGTAAAATAATTTATGGTACTCATTTACATGCTCCATTAGCAGTTAGCTACAATTACAGCCTCGCAACGTACGCACTGTACAAGCAATATATTTCAAACCTTCATTTACATACTTATTGCAGTATGTTTTCTTGCTTTTTAACACTAGATTGCGGGTGACTATTCCACTTTCAAATAAAATGAAGCGTAATTTAAATTAATATAATTGAATGCGATTTAATCATACACCGCGAAACATTCTAATAAGCATACATTTTGTAGAAGTATTACACTCTTTTACCGTCATCGTACACAATAATAACGAAATGAAGTTATGAAGAACTTCAATTACATAAAATGTACTGTTGTAATTGATATAACTGGCTGTGTTACCGTCATTCCAATTTTGGATATACGAACGTGACATATTTAATGAGCCAATTACAACTGTTCGTGTTTTTTTTTAATTTGCTTGAGACAACGCTTTAAACACCTGTCGTGAATAAATAGGCATGTTTGCACTACCTTTTAGAACGGCAACAAGGTCGTTATATTGACAACTTTTTGTCAAAATATGTAGAGGTCGTCTTGCTATTAATGTTTCTTATGATATTTTTTTCTAAACATAATCTTGAAATATTAATGAGAAGATTATTTTATTACATCAGTCATGGAGCAGAAGTGTCTGGGTACGGCAATATTTTAGGTAAAGAAAAAATAACAATGAGTTAAAGAACAAAATCATGAGTCCATGTCGATGGTTTACAAAAGAGACATCAATTTAGTCAAGTTACAGATTGGTGCAATGGAAACCTTTGTAAGTTATAATCAGTAGCAACGAAAACGGCAAAAAATCACACAAAATTATAATTATATTCCTTGCTTTAAGGAATATACTCATAAAAATGTTCGTAATTGTCGCGGATACTACTTACTGTGGAAGTTATTCTGTAGTCATATTTACTTATGTTTAAAAAGAAAGTTTACACTTATCTTATATCCGATAGGCCATAAATTAAAATAAAACTGCAATTTAGGTAAAATTCAATTCTATTTACGATCTTTCTCAAATGGAACTTAATACTTTTCTGAAGTAATATTAAGCTTTGCTTAATAAGTATGACGATTCACATCCATATCAGACATTTGCTTACGGTCCTGATTGCGTACATTAACATCACGGGATCAGCTGCATGGAATTGAGATAACTGTGAAGTGTTGAATTTGTGTACTATAAAACCGTGTACTACGGATAAGAAATTATTATTAGTAGCTATATAATTCTCACCTATCTTTCGTTATAATATACAAGAAAAGTAAACATAAAGATACATCTTAATCAGCGCCCTCTTATATATTTCCGGTTAAAAACATAACCGGCCGAAAATGATAGATCTCTTTGAAGTCGATCAGATTAGTTCCTCTATAGTAGTAGTAGTAGTAGTTACTCTAATAGTACAATAAGTTATCGAGTATAAGACTCGGCTCTGTATCAGTGCAAAATTCAAGCGATAACTCTTTCAAATACTCAATAGATACTATAAGAGTAATGTGTGAGCAACTCATAACGCTCTCATATTTACGGCAAAACCGTGACACTGCACACCGTTACTAATGATCGATTCACAACAGGCATGCTTCGAATTAAATAAGCATAACCGGGTAATTTTATTCACACGATAAGATATATCGGTAGGTATCTGAATAATTTATGCAATGTTAAAAAGTTTTTTCGCGTGGTACCGTGTTGTACGATCTTCTTGTTTATTATAGGTTACCGCGCAAACATTGTTATTAAAGCATTTAAACGTTTGATAAAGATGATCTTAAACTCCGATATTCAGTTTTAATGAGATGTTATTTTAAAATTATCATCGTAAAAGCGTCGTAAGATTACGTTATAATATTTTGTAATCAGAAAATCCGTGTCTCTATTTCTTAAATTACCAGAATTTGCTGTTTCTCTTACACAAAAAACTGAAATACTTAGAGACGCTATCAATTTATAGGTATAAAAAAAACCTTTGTATTTTTATCGCAGAGAAAGCAGGAAACGACCTCAAATATCTACAACCATTCCAATAATACAATAAAACATGAAAGGAGATGAATATCGTTATTTGTAATATATATAATACGTACATTTATACTTATTTAATCGATAATAGGCGAGTTCACTTTGAGATAAAAAAAATTGATAGGTATTTCCTTCGCAAAGTAAAAAATATAATTTTTTACTGTTATACCTACGGGTATATATTATTAGAAGAGAAAACGGATAACTTATTCAGCTCATATCTAATGCAAATGGCACTAAACTGTAACGTTTACGTTTTTTCTTACTATTTTTGCTTACTACTTTTATTTACCATTATTTTAAAGGTGAAACTACACACCACATTGCATGACTAACATTATGTAGGTACAAGTATCTATAACCAATTAATTTTAAGTTAGGTGGCAAATTCGAGAAACAAATAAGGCACAGTAACTTTTCTATTAATTTTTATATTACAGTTTGTATTATTTGAACATATCACATGCATACAAACAGATATACAAATTATAAAAAAAAAAAAAATACGGAATTATTTAACGAACATGGCGGGAGCAAGCTATTAATGACGCAATGCTATTGTTATTATTGAAAAAATGATAACATTTTGTCTCTGTGGCATCTATAAATATTATTTTGCAATAAATTATTGATTTTTTACAAGAATAACAATTCAGTATATGTATTGCAGTATATATAATTATGGCATAGTATATATGAATAAAATTATATAATAAATAATAAAGTCATGCCAAAATTTGTGTTCATTAAAGTTTATTATGACAAAAGTAGCTGAGTAACTGATGATATCTTTATTTTTTTAACGCGCATATAGTGAGATGTAGGTAATAAAAACGTTAAAAGAAGCGCGCAAAATAATATAACTATTCATTTTAAAATTCATTTAACGTAATAATATTATCATAATATTTATTTGTACTAATATTATTATAAAATTTATTATTACTAAAATTAGTATAATATTTATTATTGGCATTTTATATTTATGCTTAAATGGAGTTAGTTACTTTTTAACCGACTTCCAAAAAAGAAGGAGGTTTTCAATTCGACTGTATTTTTTATGTTTTAATCGTCGTCATTTTCGACTGGGTGAACCGATTTTGGCAATTATTTTTTCATTGGTCCTATTTTATCAATTCCGACAAAGGCATCCATAAGAAAACCACATAAGTCGTAAATTCAGACAAATAGACGAATAATTCAGTTTCTACCGATCCGATTCTCATGAAACTTGAATTGAGCATTAGGTATCTAGGATGAAATGATATAATAAAAAGTGGACCTTATAATCTTCGATTCTGATGATGCTAGCCTAAACCAAAGAAGTTAGCTATTTGGTGTTTACGAATATATGTTAATTAACTTAGTATGTCTCTACTATGAAAATTTTGACCTTCAACTCCTCATGATGCAGGAGTACTTAAAACCTAAACCATAGTATATAGTTATACGATTATCAAGCAAAGGCGTGACATAAAAATTTTGACCTTCAACTCCTCAACCCTGATGATGCAGTACCCTACGTGCATGCCTAAGCCATAGGAATTAGCCATTTGGTGCTTATATAATGAGATTGATAAGCAGAGACTACGATGAAAAAATTGGTCTTCAATTCTTCAATCCTGATGATGCAGGGGTATTACAGGCCTAAACCATAAATGTTGCGCATTTGGTGGTTACGGATATATAATAAGCTTGCTAAGCAGAGACGTGAGACGACTAATTGGACCTTCAACTCTTCAACCCTGACGATGCAGGGGTACTTAGATCCTAGACTATAGAAGTTGGCTATTTGGTGCTTACGTATATGCAGTAAGGTTTACTATGCAGAGATATAAGATGAAAATTTTGACCTTCAACTTATCAAACCTGATGATGCAGGGTACTAGGCAAGACTAATTTATGACTTAGGTTGGGTTGAGCTGTAGTGATTGGATGGATTAGGTTAGGTTGGAACATAATAGAAAACATAAAACTAAGCGAGCAGGGCGCTTCCTGGGCGGAAGCGCCCTGCGAGCGGGTGCGCCGAGTTCATTTTAATACAGGCCTAACCTTTATTCACCTCTATATAATTTATTAAAGTTTTGTTAATCATGACTTAGGACTAAATTTTACATTAATAGTGGCGGTTGAATTTACGTTTGTTTTAATTTATGCTTTCGTGTAAATGTATGTTCCAAATGTTCAATAGTAAGATTGTGTTTTCCATTATTTATTCAAGGTATTTTTATTAGTCGAAAATGATCGCTGATCCATAGAGGTAACTGGGCAGAATTTGAATTTGGGTGCTATCTTAGTTATAGATTCTGGCAAAAGTTCAGCAAAACGGCAAGTTTTCTGGCAAAACAAAAGATTCGCAGCTGTTGAGTACGCTGATAATATTGTAAATATAGCTATAATATGCATCTTATATTAGCGCTGAGAATGAATAAAATATGCAAATGCACATGAAAATATGCAAATGCATATAATCCGGTCCCTAGTAATGAATATCTATCATAAACTATCTGTATGCACAATTTCAGTGCCATTCAATCAATAGCAATAGTTTTAGCATAAATAGTAACAAACACATACACATACATTAGTAATATTTTACCTGTCAAGTTAAAGGAACAAACGTACCAATCGGTTATATCAAGCTCTATTGGACTTCAATCTCTTTTTATATTTGGGGTTCATTATAGATCCTTTAGAAACGGAGATCAATTAATATCTAGTTATACATCTAGTCGATTTAGTTTCTTTTATCACATATAATAATGATAATAGCGCAAGTTCGTGGCTGCGACACAATGAGTGGGCGTAGCAAGCGTAGCGTCTTCAAAATAAACGTGAAGTCGCCATGACAATTGCCATGGCGAGAAAGCAACGCTTTCTCGTCACCATCAAAGGTAAATAATACCATTCAATTATAACTAAATATAATGACTTAATCGATTACCTACTTCGAACAAAATTATAATTTTATGGTCTTGTTGCTATTTACCTAACGGTTGTATTTTATTGTATTCTACTAAAGTAGGTATATTATTTTTTAGCAAATGTCATCCACACACAGATCATTAGCATATATTTTTGTGAACGTTTCCCGTTAATAAGTACATAAAATATTATAGTTAATTATTGCTAAACAAAACATAAAAAAAAAACTTAACCCTAGTAAATCCAGCATCATACCTATTGTTATTATATATTTAGCTATGTGAATATTTACTCAAATATTCACATATTTTTTTGAATACTATTGTGTAAAAGAATTTTGACAGCGTGCCTTTTAATGTGATCCGATATACATCTATTCTATACTAATACTAGCAAGAACTACTGGTAAACTTATAGGCTACTTTTGATTTCGTTATTTGAACTATTTAAAGATGGCGACGATTTTAAAAACGTCACTACACCCTTTGGTTCAGAACTTCATATTTCCATTTTAAATATAAAGAAAACGCTCACAAATAGCAAATTTTTCATGTCATATCAGAAGTTTACAAATCAATTTTCTATCCGAAAAGTCTTTCTTTTTCGTGTAACTCCAACGGTTAGCGAGTAAAACGTATTTTATTTCGTCCCGTAACGAAGCAGGGTACTTCACCTAGTATACTATAAAAAAAAAAAAAACACTTTCTACACTCATAGCCCCACAGTAGGATTTCCTCCTGTGTCGTGGGTGCC
>MOOZ01001776.1:256641-273015 GCA_002930495.1 Cecropterus lyciades | reverse complement strand
AAATCTAAACTCATCATTCAGATGTCTGTCTGGCTGGGGATCGAACCCAGGACCCACTGCGTGTCAGACCGGTATGGTGACCGCTCCGCCACGCGGGTCGTCGATGTTATAAAATGTATGTAGATGTATAAAATGATATGTTTTGTTTGGTTACCTATTTAGTACTTCATAATTAAAGTCTTTAAGGATAGCAATAAAACGTGCCACGCTATTGCTTAGTGGCCGTGATCTACCATTATAAGATTACCGAGGCTGTAAGGATTGCATCATGCACTTCTATGGGTGCCTCCACAAATGCTATGCGTTGTCAACATTTATGTCATTTCAAATTATATTTCTATCTCAATCGATTAAGTATGGCTAGTATAGTTGTTGATAATATCCGTGAATAATATTAATAACTTTATTAGCCATACTTTTTCATACAAAAGTAGATAGTATAAATAAGTCTAAGTATACTTGAGTTTTGTGAGTATTTATCTGCTAACTTCGTTGCTAACTTTTTCTAAAATTCACAAGAAGCAATCACAAGAAAAACTAGATACTATTACATAAATCATAGCTATATCTACCATTATAAAATACTTTGTCAAACTTTACAAAAGTCGTACAATGCCCATAATATTATTTTAATTTGCAAAAACGAAGGTACATAGTAAGCGCTTCGTACAAAACGACAAAAACTTATATCTGATGTAACTAATTGGAGATACGTACTTGTTTATTTGACGATGTTATATAAAGTCTATTTAAGATATAAATCCAAATTGAACCTACGCTTTCTCCACTCAGGCGTGTAGTTTTTTTGCCATAAAAATAATGGCGTGCAAAATTAAATGATCGCTAACATCGGCAGTCTTTCACTACCGCATTTATTGTCAATATTCCAAATTACATATCGTCAACGTAAAAGGCACCTATCGCGCTAACCTAATGTCAGTACTTACTCTGAATGGCTCCTCATTATTCGTTTGACGTCTCATTACGTCGACACTTTCTGTCTGCTATCCGTGAATGAGCACAAAATGTATACTTATTTTGCCATAGTCCCAGTTTTTGCGATTTAATAATTACTCTTGTTGCAGACAATAGACAAACCACGTCTAAGCGACTGGTCTAAGGCAGGAAACCCATTGCATGATAGTTCAACTAATACAATGCCACTTAGAGCCTGGGAATTTCATATTAGCATTTAATTATAGTCCGGCGAAATGCATTGACCTCTATACATATAAATCCTAACAAAAAACGTATAAGGCCAAACCTTTACTGTCCTATTAATAGGGAAGGGTTTGACAACTCCATGTGTCAGTAACATCGATACAAAAAAAGTTTTTAAAAACAATCTTTTAGTATCGTTATATTGTTTTCGGATTGTACTCAGGAAACCCTTTCATTGGGATGGATAAAAAATATTTGTCATGGGGATGCATAAAAAATATTTGGTTTGATATCTTGGGGCTTTCGTCATGTTCAGTTTAGAATGACGCTCTATCTATAATATAGCAAAATGAGTCCCTTACACAGAACACACTTAAGTAACACGGCAAAATATATAATAAAAGCTTGTAATAACCATAAACGCTTTTTTTTACACTCATAGCCCCACAGTAGGATTTTCTCCTGTGTCGTGAATGCCATGGACACACAAAGACGAATACAAAAACACCCAGACCCAGAGAAGAAATCTAAACTCATCATTCAGATGTCTGTCTAGCCGAGATCGAACCCGGGACCCACTACGTGTCAGACCGGTATGGTGACCTCTTCTCCACGCGGGTCGTCAAAAACCGGTGGCCGTATTTCAAACCGCTGTACTATAGTTCTTTGAGGTAAAGAGTAAAGTATGAATTCCGCGGTTGTTTGTTATTGTTAGTCAGCAGAATGAAGCCGAACAAAAGCCTAAGTTAACTTGGAACGTGGTCAAGAACACGTAATGCGTTTATATTTTGTATTTATTGCGGGAAAAACGAGACGTAGGTGCTATATTTAGTTTAAGATTTAAGCAGCGGAGTGCATGGGTGGCATGAACGTGCCGTACAAGTATGATAAACAATTGGAAAACGTATTTAGGTAAAAATTACAAAAAATCGAAATCAAATCAAAATCAAAAGTACATAAATATATTTTATTTATGTACTTTATGTGTATACTGCCCCACTTACTTCTGACTTAGATTAAGCAACGTTTTAGTGCTTGAACTTATTAAAGTTAGTATTGACATGTTTACGAGGTATACTCTCTACAATTATTTATATAAAAGTAGTCAAAATATATCGAGTCCTCCTCTGTCTCTTACACGTAAAGTAATATAACAATTAAATTACAGTAACATTCTAAGCTAAAGTAAAAATATTGAGTGTTATGACAAGAATTCTCTGATCTGGTTTACCTATTGTCGCATATTTTTCTCTACGGCCTACTTTAATAATGGCATTCGACTAATGTGGATGATTAAAATATTTTCGCTTTCGTACTCGTTCACGCCTGCAGTTATTCGGAAGTTATGTCATTGAAGCTAAATACTTAATAATAAGAGACTTATTTACGCGAGGTTCAAGACATCACCTGCGTTTAAGCGGTAATCTAAAATTGCCAATCTAACTAATATTAAAAATGTGAAAGTTTGTGAGGATGTTTATTTGTTACTTTTTCACGCAAAAACTACTTATCGTATTTGGATGAAATTTCGCTCACAGATAATTTATTAAAATGGATTAACTCATAGCATACTCTTCATCGTGTTAAACGTGGTGACGTGGTAAGTGGGCGGAGCCGCGTAAAAAAGCTAGTCTTTTAATATTACCAAGTCTTTCACATAAGACACCAAACGAAAAATCATTGGCAAGCCGAAACTTTGTTTAACAAGCAAAGTAAACTTAAGTTCCACTTGTCATGATTCGAGTATTAACCAATTAAAGTGGTTAGTTCGTGACAAAAATAAGCAGTGAAAGTGTCACCTTCAGCTGAGACCGTCCATCGCCGTCGGGCGGTGCGGTGAGACATCTTTTTGCATGAAAACATGTTAATGCCTCCATTACGTTACATTGTGGCTAAGTGCGCTAATTGTTTGACGAGTTGATGGATTAAGTTCAACGCCTCTTGTCTATACTCTCATCGATCTTGCAATTGATAAATTATATCGTCTTTTAAATTTTCTTTTTGGAAAAACGCCATATTGTTAAGGTGTTCATAGTTTTCTTTAAGGCTCTTACAAACTGTTCATTTGTTTTAATGCTTTGTTCAAAGAGCATTAAAATTATTCATGCATGTCTATGATAATACTGAATTGTAACTAAGATATTACTTAGATAACATCAATAAATAGATGTATTTCAATTTGAATTACATAATAAAGAAGCTTGCAATCGTTTTAATCAGACGCTTTAAAAACAAATATACTAATTCACTTTAAAATTGAATACCCATAACGACGGAGATAAGTGTTTAAAAAAGTAGGTAACTAGTCCGGCACAGCTGAAGTAATTGAAATTATTGTGTAAGTGTCGCGTAATAAATACATAATTATACCAAGGATTGTCTGAGTCGTTGCAAAAGCCTTACTTGGAAGTGACATTACATGCTTTATTATCATATAATACTGTTACGATGTAAGATGGACTGGAGTATAAATATTAGCAACTCATGCGCATTACGACATCTAATGTGTAACTATTGCATCTCGCGATGGCACCGGGTTGTATTGATTTTTAATCTTAAAGTCTTGGACATAGAGATCAGACGGAATGATGTATCTGTACGGATCTGATACCAATTTGACAGTACATTTGTAAAGAAAATATGAGCTTAAATTATGTCATCAATGTACTTGTTCAATATGTTGCAATCGTCTTGAACATATTATTACGATTGTTCAAGTGTGTCATGCTGTGTGGGCGCAGATGCAACATCATTTTATATGTTTGTACTTCGTTGTTTATATATTAATAAATAATATTATATTTATAGCTGTTTTTACTTTTTAACGGGAAGAATATTTGATTACTAATTATTTGTTTTATCTACGTAACTATAAGGAGAACTCTGTTTCTAATATCACGTTATTTTTCAAAGGTATTAAAATCTACATTATAAAATCTAAATTTTGGGAGTATGGAAAAGAAACATATAACCTTATAATGTTGTTCAAATTATGTTTTGTTTTATATACCTATATCAACACTACCTGCTCCATCTATAATATGGAAATAGCAAACGAGCATGCAGCCCACCTGATGGTAAGTGGCTACTGCCGCCTATGGACATCTGTAATCAACTCTAGGTAAGAGTAAAATCTCACCTAAGGTTGGCCACAGATGCGTTGCTACCCCTGAGAACTAAGATGGAATGCCTCGGAAAAGTTTGTCTACCTTACCACATCCTTCAGACCAAAACACAACAGCGCATAACACTGCTGTTATTAGGCAGAAATAGGTGTGGCTGTGGTGCTACCGGAGTCGAACCACAAAGAGCTCTACCACCTTTACACGAACTATCATCCATCCATTCCATCAAACGAACTAGTGTGCTACCTCTCGCAGCAATCTCTTATAAATTGACCTCTATCTAGCTTTGTAATGTATACTTTTCTTAAATTTACTTCAGTTAATTATTGAAAAATTTGTATATTTCCAAAATAATAATTAGCTTTTATTTATTATATTATACACATAATAAACATAGTCGAAACTTAAGAAAGGCAATATAATCTATGTCCGTTTTTGTCATTATATACGACAAAGGAAATTGCAAGATCTTATCTAGTGTTCAGTAAAATTGAACAAAACTAAAAATGTTTGAACAAAGTTATCATATACTCACCGCCCAAGAAAAAAGTAAAAATATTTGCTAATTACACAAGTAAGAAACATTGTTTTAAGAAATATTGATAAATTTCACATAAAAAATGTATTATGTATCCATCTATTACACCATTGCTTGCTTTTTTGAGATGGAATGCGAGATTGTGCGTTACCAATATTTTTGGTTGCGTGCGTTTTAATACGATTTGTGGGTTTCACTTATTCAATCATTGTGGACGGTTGTCAATTTTCATTTATTGCCTAGGATCGTATTGAATATCCGATATTATGGTTTCTTTATAACGAGAATAATTGTACAACAATATTTTCACGTCATTAATGATGATGGACGTTTTACCCTTGTTGCAATGTTCGCACGTTGTATTGTGGCTTGTGTACAATACAGTTGCATGCCTTAGTACATAGAAATAATTTATAAATTCCATATTTTACTTCCATTTTCGGTAGCGGACTTTCTTTAATGGGTAAGGCGACGCATTAATATGTCTAATAAAAGACACGCATTTATGATTTACGCATCGAAGCGCAGGAAGATACGTGCTTAAACGCTAATGTCGATATGATTATTTTACCTCTTTTATTCCACTTTCAAGTGTTTAACTAGTTTCGTTTGATTTTAGCAGAAAAAAATAGAAAATCAACCAACTAAAAAATAAAATTGTAAAATGTTAACAAGTACATGTGATTATGTCTAATTGTCGTGTTTAAGAATACCCCAGAGTATACAGGAGAGTAGAATATACTCGTGTTTTCATTTGAAAGATTCGAAAATCTTAATTAAATATTTTTTTCGCGTAAATCTTACAGGAGTACAAATACGTACATACATAGAATATGTATTACAAGTGAATTCTTACTGTTTGAGTTTTATATTATAAATAAACATAAGTTTTATCGATTAAATTAAGATTTTCCGTACACGGATTCACGTGCTAATTCCAGTCCACTTTTTGTTATTATTCGCATACATAGTGGTAATTAAAACAGCGAT
The DNA here is from genome assembly GCA_002930495.1 of Cecropterus lyciades. Classification (NCBI taxonomy): domain Eukaryota; kingdom Metazoa; phylum Arthropoda; class Insecta; order Lepidoptera; family Hesperiidae; genus Cecropterus; species Cecropterus lyciades. Next base: position 267,201 of record MOOZ01001776.1, on the reverse strand, counting down.
ACGTTTATCGTTCGTGATCGCAGTTTAATGCGTCACCGAATATTGAAAAATGTTACAGGAAGTGAGTAAATGCCGTGTTTGAAATACCGTCTATACTGAATATTTTACGAATGTTTTTATTATGTGAATAGGTAAATCAAATTTAATTAATGTTTTGAGTTCCTGTTATTTGTATATTATTTTAATATCTATTCGTATTTAGTTACCAATATCATGAATAAACGATTAAAAAGTTAGTAAGCACTTTTATGACATCATTGACCAAAATATTCAGTACAAGAATAGAATTAAACGACATGAATTTAATCTTTATATTTTGTGAAAGACTCCTTTCATTTACCATTAAGTATAGGAAAGGATCCAATTATTTGAAATGGTTCTTTGAAACAACATTTAGAACAGTGTTCCCATAATCTTATCTCTTGGCTGTAGTAACATGACGTAGGCAGCTTAACCGGTAGAGCAGGATTCAGTACCTAATCCACGAGACACTGAATCAAATAAATCAAGATTTGCAATATTTCAGGATGTTTAATCAATAATTGTAAGAATAAAACAAAGAACACAATTGTAGCTTTAGTGAACAATTTTTTTAATGATATTGCAGTTTTGCAAATACGAATTATAAGGTTGTTCTCGTATAATAACATTATTCCACGTAGATGAACCTAAGATCACCACCAAGTTTTTCGTTTAAAAATACTTTTAAAGTCTGCGAAAAAGTATGCAAGTGTACAATTCATTTTAATACATTATACATAATAACACCAGTAAGTAACGTGAAACGTGCGTTGATATTTATAACATCGTACATTTCTAGTGCCTAAACCATTTATTATCCTCATTTATGCGAAGCGAACTGCAAACTCGCACGTCTGAACGTCATGCGTCCATGGTCCATAAATTCCTACAAAAGCTAGGTCACTGGTGCTCGGTGTGACTATAATCAAATGTTGCAGATGTTATCAGAAAACGGGTGAGCCATGCGTAGCGACATGGCGTACCGGGGGTTGTCGCAGCATGTGGAACTGGACCGAGCTGCCGATCCTCGGGACAGGTTTACTCTGCAAGACCTGATAGGAGAGGGAACGTACGGAGAGGTCTACTCCGCTCGGGACAAAAAGACTGGGAGACGCGTCGCTGTTAAGGTAACATTTAAAAATATGTTTATAATTTTATTATATTTTCCTTTAATTCTCTTCTCTCCCGCAAAATTCTTATTATTATGTTTCTTTTATAATTAGAAGTTATAATATCGAAACAAAAATGTCAACTTTGGGATTTGAGATTGTATACACAGATCTATTTATACTTAATATTTAAAACTTTAACAGTACAACACACTCAGCTTTTACAAAAGTTTTATTTTACACAACAAAATTTATTGCCAACCAAATTGTCTATTGTAACAACGTTAACGGAGTAAGTAATAAAAATAAATTTCGTAATACTGTACTTTAAATATAAGTAGAGTAAGAAAAAAATAGGAATTAATGCATATAATGGAACTTATTTGCAACAATACACCCAAAAAAAATTCTCAGAGAAAACAAATACATGTAGCGTGCATAGCTATGTGGGTTAACTCCATTAAATTAAAACAATTATTGAAATTTTTAATTTTCCATATAAACGACATAAAAATTCAAATATTCTCAGACTTTTTACTTACCGTTTATCTTAATAAACTGATAGCTGTTAACATGTTTCATGAATATTCAATGTCTTAATTGAAGATCTTTAAAAGCAGGCAAATTAAGAAACCTCTAGTTTTAGCAAGAGAAGTTAGTATACAAAATTATAAAACATTACGCAAATATGAATCCCCAATGCACCTCAAAGTCCATTCATGTCAAGGTCACAGAACAATACAGCGTTATACCTACTACGTAGCCTCTCAATTGTGTAAATGATTTTACACTGTATGTTAAGGATCAGTTACTAACAGTGCCTACATTCATACAATTTAAATATTAGATAGATATCTATAAAACTAACTAAACTACTTTGGGTTGCATTATTTTTATAAAGAAATTTATTCAGACAACGGTGGTTTTCAAATTTCATCTGCGGTTGTATTTTCGCAAGAATCTCTGTTAAATTGTTGGATAAAATAAGGCTAATAATTTGGATGAATCAGTAATAAACTCGAAATATACTCATTTACCATAGAAAATTAAAATGTAATCAAAATGAACGCATATTTTAATTAACTTTCTGTAGTATGTAATAGTAGCTGTTGGCGGATTTCAAAGTCTTTTTTAAAATATTGTTTAAATATTGTTTTGTTAAGAGATCGCAGGTAGACAAATTAAAAAGACATGGAAAGGTATTAAGGTAGGCAAGGTTAGTGAACTGGTACTTCGATTATCTATGGGAATTCATGCCATACTAATCGTGTTAGTTTTTCATATAAGTCTGTATAGTTAATAAATTACATAATTGCAATATTGTGCTTCCAGATCTTGGAAAACATAGCCGAAAATATCGAAGAAATAGAAGAAGAGTTTTTGGTATTCCGAGATTTATCAACTCATCCCAATATACCAGAATTCTTTGGCCTTTTTCTGAAACGCGGTATATCGGCAGACGATGATCAAATATGGTTCGTCATGGAGGTCAGTGCAAATTTTATTCGCTTGATGATATGAATATGTAACTTCTTAAACATTAATTGTATATTGTTCTGCGTTCAGCTTTGTACGGGCGGGTCAGTAACCGATTTAGGAGCAGGGCTGCGAGCCCGTGGGAGCAACCTTACGGAACCGCAACTCGCTTATGTATTAAGAGGAACTGTGCGAGCCCTGACACATCTTCACGCGCATAGATGTATGCATAGGGATGTCAAAGGGCATAACATTCTTTTGACCGAGGACGGAGAGGTGAAATTGGTCGATTTTGGAGTGTCATCACACTTAGCGGCGACTGCAGCTAGAAGAAATACTTCAGTTGGTACACCTTATTGGATGGCCCCAGAGGCAAGAAATTTTACTATCTTATGTATTTTTCTTCATTTTTTTATACTTTATTTGTTTAAAAGTGACGGTCATTTTTAATTTTAGGTAATAGCTTGTGAACAACAATTGGATCAGTCTTATGACTGTAGATGCGACGTATGGTCAGTGGGTATAACGGCTATTGAATTAGCTGAAGGCGAGCCACCACTTTCGGGGCTACATCCAATGAGAGCACTATTTCAAATTCCTCGAAATCCTCCTCCGAACCTGTCACATCCAGAGATTTTTTCGTCACAACTGTCACACTTCATTGCTACTTGTTTGGTAAAAGATATGAACGAAAGGCCATTTGCAATAGAGTTATTAGAGCATCCATTGCTATTGGCAGTTAATACGTTTGAAGAAAAGGTAAGTTAACAGAAGCATATTTGTGTACTATGATGAAACCACATAAAATGAAGCCAAATTTTTTTTAGATTCGCAGGGAGCTACAATTAGAGATAAAGCGACAAAGGGCCGAAGGTCGAGGCTGTAGAGCGCCCGAAGCCACTACTAAGAGGGGCAAGTTGAAATCTCATAGAAAAGCGAGGCCAGAAAAAATGTATACGGATGATTTGGCGACGCTGGAAGTACTTACAGAAGATGCTATCGTCGACCAACTGGAAAAGAGATATAATCAAAACCAAATCTACACTTATATCGGTGACATTTTAGTTGCAGTTAATCCCTTCACTGATATTGGAATTTATACTTCGAAAGTAAATATCACTAATTATAATTATTCGAATATTAAATGCGAGCTATTCATAAAAAGTCATTACTTTTGCAGTCTCAACAAATATATCAAGGTCGATGCCGGTCCGACAACCCACCTCATATTTACGCTGTGGCCGATGCGGCACACCAAGCACTAATGCATCAAAAGCAACATCAAGCTATTGTTATATCGGGCGAAAGCGGAGCCGGGAAAACTGAATCTGCCAACCTTTTGTTAAAACAACTTGTATTTTTATCAAAGGTGCGGTAAAAAAATCCTCGCAATACTTTAGTTGAGAATATTCGAAGAGTTAACAATGTTTTTTTTTCTCATAGACACAAAACGGTAACTTGGAAGAGAAAATTTTGCAAGTTAATCCTATAATGGAAGCATTTGGAAATGCTCGGACAGGAATCAATGCAAATAGTTCACGTTTTGGAAAATATCTTGATTTATCAATGATGAGAGCTGGACGAATATCAGGGGCTCGTATATCCGTCTATCTTTTAGAGCAATCTAGAGTTGTACATCAAGCATTGTAAGTTATTCAGAATTATACGCATTAATGTTATGAAATATATCATTTATTAATTATTAACAATGTTATGGTTGCAATTATTCCAGAGGCGAAAGTAATTTTCACGTCTTCTACTACTTATACGATGGTTTAGAGAGTGAAGGTCGATGGAGGAGGTTTTATCTTGATGAACAACTGAAGTCCAGGCACCGTTATTTACAACCACTCTCAGTCGCCCATCGAGAACATAATGTACATCGTTGGCGGCAGCTTAACCAGGCTTTTAAGGTTAATATCAAAATTAGTAACTAAAATCATATAAATTACAATTTTTTACATAACAGTAAAATTGTGGTGATAAAATATTAATAATAATTTACTATCAGCGTACACGGTAATCGCATTGATAGATCAATATGATCATCATTCAATATTACTAAAAAAATACTGGTTCTCACCCTAGTAGTTATTAAAATAATCATTTGCTACTAAATTCGTTGCAGGTGGTTGGATTTCAAGAAGATGAGGTACAAATAATTTACAAAATGTTAGCAGCTATCATGCACCTTGGTGACATAGAATTCGGCGAAACAGCTGGAGAGGATAACACTGACAACAAAGCTACAATTATAGATACAGCACCATTACATAGAGGTACGAGTAGTTATTCATAATTAGATATTTTTAACACATTATTACCAGAACTTAATGAAAATATTTCATCCAAACTATTTCAGCATCATGTCTTCTGGGCGTAGAAACTTCAGACCTTCGAGAATGTCTGACTAGCAGTAGTGTAGTGGCAAGAGGTGAAACAATAGCAAGACACAGTTCCCCAACAGAAGCCGCAGTGGCACGGGATGCCACCGCCCGAGGTCTCTACGCAAGAACATTTGACAGAATTGTTGAAAGAATTAATGCTCTGCTGTGTCAAAATAGACAAAACCAGTAAGATATAACTTAATTCTTTCAGTTTTACAAGTATTAAAAAATATTTTCTTATGAATCTAAGATATGATCGCGTGATTACTACGCTCATCTATATTTTAATTAAAATAGTTCTATAGATCATGTCAAAATTCCATAGGAAAACGGTCATGCAGAGGTGTCCGTCTTATAATGGTTAAAAAGAGATTTAAATAAAATTGTCTTCATCATGAGTACTCCTTAGTCTTTTGAACTAATTAAAATTAATTATCGTTTATGTTCATAACATCTGGCATAGAATTGATATTTAATCAACTGACTAATTAAAAATCATGTTGAATAACAAGAAGGTGGACATATTAATCGTGCTTTCAGATCTTATACTGTATATTCATAATTAAATGTTACATGAGGTACGTGTTGATACTGTTATGTAAAATATAAATACTTTTTTAAAAAGAAACAATAAATAGAAACCGACTTCTACACCACAAAAAAAGTAAAAAATAATTTAAATATATGTTGGTTTCTTACATACACAGTACATAGTTCGGAAGCCGTCATTCATATACTTGTAGGACATAGATTCGTCGTTGTAGTCTAACAAAATATGTTGAGCGCCGACTTCGGGACTATGTACTGTGTATATAAGAAACCAACATATATTTAATTTTTTTTTTAACTTTTTTGTGGTAAAAATTTTTTTCACGCTTTATAGTGATGTTACACTTATATTTGTCTTCACATAATATCACTAATTTTTGCTTCGTAAATATAAATATACACGAAAGCATAAATTTAAACATAAATACAAACGAAAATTCCACTTCTTCTGGAAACTTCTGTGGTGTAGGTTCGAAGTACCCCTGCATCATCAGGGATTAAGAACTGAAAGTCCAATTTACGTCTCATGTCTCTGCTTAGCAATCTTATTATATATCCGTAAGCACCAAATGCCCAACACTTATGGTTTAGGCCTGCAGTACCCCTACATCATCAGGATTGAGGATTTGAAGGCCATTTTTTTCATTATATCATTTCATCTTAGATACCTAATGTTCATTGCGAGTTGCATGAGAATCGGATCGGTAGAAACTGAGTTATTCGTCCATTTGCACATATTTAATGCAAAAAGTTAATAAGACGTATACGTTTTTCTCATGGATGCCTTTGTAAAAACTGAACCAAATTTCAATCTGACCCAACGGGAAACTTTCAAATAAAAAAAATTGACAAAATCGGTTCATCCTAACCACAAATTTCCATGTAACAAACATAAAAAAATATAGTCGAATTGAGAACCTCCTCCTTTTTGAAAGTCGGTTAAAAATAATTAATAATCGGTTTAGTTTGATGTTAAATTATTTTTATTTTTACAATAAATAAGACTTTTTTATAATCTTGATAATACATTTTTTCAGGCAGGATCAACTTTCCATCGGAATTCTGGATATATTCGGCTTTGAAAACTTTGCCAGGAACTCGTTTGAACAATTATGTATTAACATCGCAAATGAGCAAATCCAGTACTATTTCAATCAGCACATCTTTACTTGGGAACAACAGGAGTACATGGCTGAGGGGGTACCTGTAGATCTTGTAGAATTCTCTGACAATCGACCCGTTCTAGATATGTTATTGTCGAGACCAATGGGCTTATTAGCCCTTCTTGATGAGGAAAGTCGGTTTCCACGTTCAAATGACAGGAGTCTAATTGGTAAGCTCACTGACATTTCTTTTCATCATTAATCATTGGTCATCATCGATGATCAAACAATAATGAACTATTGTTCCAAAATTTTAGACTTCACTTAGTTTAGTCTATATTATAATTGCTTATGAATGTTTTACGTGTTTTAAAATAACTGTGTATTTTAATGTTTACAGAAAAGTTCCACGGTAACATCAAGAGTAAATATTACGTTCGACCAAAATCAGACGCAATATGCTTTGCAATTCATCACTTTGCGGGTCGTGTGGTGTACCAAGCTGATGGGTTCCTTGAGAAAAACCGCAACTTCTTACCTCCTGAAGTTGTCCAGTTAATGCGGCAAAGTCAGTACGATATTATCCGATTCTTGTTCCAATGTCCGATAACGAAGACTGGTAATCTGTATTCACCGTTACCTGGAGATGTAGATTCGAGAAGCTTAGAAAGCCCAACGACTGGTGATACTCGGGTAATTATTAGTCTGATCTTGATATAATTATGAAATAAATATAAAATTTACTATGACTTGATTTGTTAGCTTGTTAACGTGATTAATTTGCTTAATGGAAATAACTTTCAGGTAATAAGATATATCCAGATTAATGAATGAAATTAAAGTACATGTTAATATGATACGGGTACTCACAAGACGCGGTTTTTTAATTTCTTTTTGCCAATATTATCACTCAGTTACATGATAATGATCCATGTAACTGGGTCAAAATGTCAGCAAAAAGAAATTCAAAAACCGCATATCGTGATAAAATTAAAATATTTACACATAAACCAAAATATATTATCTTTCTATCAATTCTATAGATATTCTTCAACAGTATTCAGTTCCATATAACTATGTATGCGGACTGAATCGCTACGTCGTACATTTTTAGATGGTTCTCTTTACTTATCACGATTATACATATATCATTGTGAATACAACACAATACGATACAATACGAATGTGCATGCAGATCTATCGATTTTATGTTTCATTGTTATACGTTCAGCTGACAGTCGTTAGAGTGAGAAGGTGATTTTGCCATATAAAATGTGTGGGCTTATTGTACTTTATTATATATACATATAGATAAGGATAATCAAATGCTTATATTCGAACTACTATAAACATTTCCAGGATCGTTTTAACAGTCGAGGTTTAGCGTCTCAGTCGCGAGCTCAGCAGACTGTTTCCACATACTTCCGTTATTCTCTAATGGAGTTACTTCAGAAGATGGTCAGCGGAACGCCTCAGTTCGTGAGATGTCTTAAACCGAACGATTCCCGATCACCAAGGTACTTCGATTCGGCGAAAATCCTGAAACAACTAAGATACACCGGTGTCCTTGAAACGATTAGGATAAGGCAAAATGGATTTTCACATCGACTTACGTTTGAAGAATTTCTTAAAAGGTAATTTATCTTCCAGGCTAATGTGACATCCCTATTATGGCATTTTAGATCCCAGTAGAGCTCATTTGATCGAAAGCATAGTACCGCTCGATGAATAATTTAGGAAACTGATCTAATACATAGTATCGCAAAATTACCAACAAAAAATCGACTGCTGCTTTTTAATAAATTTGTATATGGTGAGAAATAACATTTTGTTTCTAGATACGGATTCTTAGCATTTAATTTCAAGGAGGAAATAAAGCCAAACCGTGACTCCTGTCGTCTCTTATTAGTGCGGCTTAAAATGGACGGATGGGCGCTCGGCAAATCCAAAGTATTCCTAAAGTATTATCACGTTGAAGTTCTTGCTAGGATTTATGAAGAGCAGGTAATTTACCTCGGTTAGAAACTACTATTATTTTTATGTAATCTCGTTAACGTCAAGGTTAATTGTTTCACGTTTGGTGTGGGAAAAATTATTACACAATACAACTTGGCTTTTCAATTTTTATCAACATCAGGGATGTACTATACCTACGATCCTGTATTAACGAACAATTTTTAATGAAAAACATTTTCATTCAATGTAAAATGTGAACTAAGTAATAGAATATATACATTGCTTTATACATATAATGAAATACAAATTCATATACTTTTTGTATAGTAGACATAGTAAGTAGCATACAATCATGCAACCTACCTAATGGGTAGTAGCCTCTGTATGTGTCCCTTACCACACTCTTCAAACCAGAAAAATGCAAAGCTTCAAACTGATGTTATTAGGTAGAAGTAGGTGTGACGGTGATACCTCTGGAGTTGAACCATAAAAAGTTTTAGTATCTTAAGACTACACCTACACCAGTACTTAGACCCACAACGGATAACAGAATTCGTCATTGAAGAATCCCAGGTTTTTTTTTGAAATTTTTACTATTTTTAAATTTATTGAACTACACCGAGTAAATGTTTCCCTTTTACATAATTATTCCAGATAAAGAAAGTAGTTCTAGCCCAGGCATGTGTTCGTGGGTGGCTCGCGCGTCGTTTATACCAGCGGCTACGAGCCCAAATGGCGATATCAGTACTGACACTCCAGAAACACGTCCGCGGCTGGTTGACGAGGAAACGACTCCAGGAACGACAGAAACAGCTCGCTATTGAATTCCAGAGGGAACAGATGGCGCAGGAAAAGAGACACCAAAAGTCTGGTGAGGCATAATAGTTTTTTATTCACCCACACATCCCAATATCTACATAAAATATTATTTTCGTATTAAAAATAATGTAATAGAAATCCTAACACGGAGGATATTTACAAGTGTAATGGGTATATGAGCTAAATTTTATATTAGCAAATAAAAAAGAAACCTCTGATAGGAATCTTGTCGACTAGACTAGGTCGAAATGTAACATGAACTTTTGTTTGCATGGTACAGAGGTATAGACGCCCCGTACATAAAAATTTCATGATATTTTTAATTCGAATTTCTCACATTTATTAAGCTCTATTACAAAAGACATATACAATGTCTTAATTTTTCTATGATTATCTTCGCTTAGTAGTAGGTTTAAAAAAATCTTGATTTTAGGTGCTCCAAATAAAAACAAAGCTATGATGAAAGCAAAGGTAATGAGGCGAATGACGTCAGATGACAGTGACTCCAATGAGACAAACACGAGCAACAAAGAAAATATTGACTCCAACAAAGCTGCTGTTATTATACAAAGTCGTGAGTGCCTGCTTTAGAATTTTCTATACAGTCAAATGCTTGCTATAGTCATAAGTAACTTTTTTACTAAACGTCGTAAGAATAATTATCACGGTTTTCAATTAATTTATAATATTTCTTTTATGTGACAGTTTAAGCCGAGAAGTTCAGAGCTTGGTTAAAATATAAACTGGAAAGCCTCGTATACCATTGAGTTACATTTAATACACTTTTCAGAACCGATTTGTATATGTAAGCAACTCTATTTGTACTTAAAGACACACAAGAAAAAGTAGTCAAAATGTTTGCAGAAAGAGTAGTAGAAAGGAAAATGTATAGTAATCCTATGATACAACTTATATTATAAAGTTTTGTACATCATGATATGTTAAGATTTTTGATAATACAGTTACGTTTCAATACTTTCGCAGGTTTTATTCTATAAAACTTCTATAGGTTTAATAGAGCCGTAAAAACTAGTATAAATGCAACGGGAAGTCCAATTTACATTCACTTACTGATATTTCTAAAAGTTTAATGAACCGTGATTACGGTTAGTCACGCTACAACCTCGCGATACGGATACT
>MOOZ01001776.1:208374-246398 GCA_002930495.1 Cecropterus lyciades | reverse complement strand
GTGCAGCCCAATTTATAATATCGTACCAACTTTTTATAGTTACATAAAGTAAAGATAATTATGGAAATGAAGCAATCCAGCGTTTTCGACACCTCATTACGAGCGAATTAACTACTGCAATAACTGAATTGAGATGCCCCATCCTTTCGAATATGCACTGCAAGTATGTAAAATAGTTTATTTGTATTACAAGTAGCAAATGACCACGCTGTCCACCCAATGACATATGGCAGGGGTAGTAAACCTTTATCTATCCACGTGCCATTTCCTCAAAGAAATGTATAATGATGGCATAGAAGTACCGATAATTAATTTTGACTTCGGTGTTATTGGGAAAAGAATAATACTAAATACTACTAACAGAAAGCTCTTTATTTATTGCAAAAATATTTTGAAATGTTTCAGTCGTACCTACGCGTCAATAAAATGAAAGTAACATAATTTCTGTTGTTGCAGATTTGATGACAAATAACTTGTATTTCAGTAACTCTTAGCAGAATGCATTCTAAGAGAATCTTTAAGGTTATTTAGATAAAACTTTATATTATTCATGTGTCATTGGTTCGACATCAACTATGGCAATCCATGATTGCTTTTACTCCAGATAGTATAAGACTCTTACCTCAGATTGGCTACTGACGTTAGCACACAGCCTCTGTTGACTAATTTGTAACGCCTGATATATACGTCCTTGCTACAATTTTCAAACCAAATCATAGTAGCGCTTAACACTGTTGTGACTTGTCGAAAATAGGTTGGAAATGCCTGCGGAGTCAAACCAAAGGAAAACGTAAGCAAGGTAGAAACTTTTGGTAAAAATTAATGTGTTCCACAGATCAGCAGCCTGGTGGCGACCCGGGGCGAGGCAGCGGGGGGAGCAGCGGTGCAGCGAGTGGGTGCCGCCGTGTGCTGCGCCGTGGAGCGCTTCGTGGCTGTGGGAGAGACCATTGCTGACGACAACCCCGACGTGCGCCATAGCATGGTCCTCGCGTGCAAGGAGGCGCGGGCCGCAGGTAAGGAATTTTAAGATTTGATCATTTAAAGTGTGTCACGACGAAATGATGCGCTCGGTCGATGAATAGAGCATGTAGTATTTATAACACGGAAGAAGATGAACACCTAAACCACATTGTTTTTTTTTACTCTATATTAGTCCGGCTGTTTTTCTGAGTATCTATAACGTAATAAAATACCCCTTAACAAACAATATTTCATCTAACTAGTCTTTAAGTAACTATAAATGTGATGTATTAGATGTGTACGAGTTCGTAGTGGAGGTAATAATTAATTGTTAGGCTTAAATTAATACTTAATATATAAACATTATTAATAAAACGGGATAAGCCTAGATTAAAAGTAGGCCAGGCGTTGCTAGATTCGAAAATAGCTATTTAGAGCAGAACTAACAACAGGTCGCATAATTATATGATTTGTTAATTTGTATATAGGTATTCGAAAGTAATATAGTACAGTTCCGAAATTTTACAACATTAACAGTGGTAAAATAAGCCACAATCGCAGTAAATCTTATCAGTAGTAAGTGTAGTATGGTTCATAAGAAAATATATCGTAACCTTACGAATACGATCGCGTGCAAGAAAGCGCGTGCGGGGCCCTCGATAGCTCGCTAATTCAGAACTTAAGCACTATTAAATCCAGTATAACTCTACTAACTAACGGCCGCTCAAATTACTGCTAATTAGAACTGATTTAATGAGCTGCTATCTGAAGGTGTTCACATGATAGTTGGAACAAGCTTGCGAATTCTTTCATATTTACAACTTATTTGATAAGTGGCTTTGAAACTTATGAAACTTTTTATTTTGCTATATTTAAAATTGATTTAAAATAGAAACATTTAGTATTTAGCTTATTATCGATGTAATCAATATAATGTTCCGCTGCCTCTTCGGACCTTCCTATGGGACCATACTTAATTAAAAATTTAACTCTAATAAATAAACATCTATCATAAACTGTAGAGACCTAAGAAAGCTTTTAAATGTTTACAGAAAATTGTAAAAGCCACGGACTGTAATAAACACTTCGTTCAAGCTCACAACTTTAAAATACTCCATCAACTGTACAACAAATTCATCCTCGTACATTAGTGATCCAAAATAAAACAGGTTTAGTAAAAACATCTTTCTAACCTGACGATAACTCAAACACAGCCCAAACAGAAACATGTAATCCTAGTGTAATCGAACCATATAGACCCCTCTTATATATTTAAGTATTTTAGGGTAGCCTAATTTATTCTTCAATATTACAGTCATAATTCGCAAAAGAGTAACCACGTAATTTAATAACATGCAATCGGTACTGAAATAGGTCAAAATACAGGCAGTGAACTAGCTTTCACATTCGATGACCCAAACAATTATGTAAATCCACTCATTATAACGTTAGTAAGCTGTAAACAAACTGTTTCAAGAAAATCGTTTGGAAAAACGGAAGTCTATCGTTTATAGCTCATTATCTTACTCTTTACGACGTAAAATGAAGATAGATTTACATAGAAATCGAGCAACTTCGAAGCAATTCGCGTTCACTGCGCCATTGTGTCGAAATAGTTCCGTAGATATTTCATCAAGGCTGGCTCCTCTAATAATGACGTCATTCGCTTCAATAAACTTTAACCTAATATTTTACCTAAATGTACATTCCTATAAATGTTACGAAAATAAAATTTAGAATATAGCCTTACTTAACTACAAACATTACTTTTATCAGACAGATCAACAAAAGTTATGGAGGCTTTGAAAGAAAATTTGAATTTAATAGAGTAATTGCGGCAAGCCGATAAAGCTTTGTGTCCCTTTGGGAAATTCGATAAAACCAACACGAGGTTGTTATTTAAACGTACGCTTTGTGTACAGAAAATCTATATTAAAAGTTTTTACCTAAACCAGTCAACTTGATTTAAAATATTATTTTATTTTAATTGCTTTAAAAGTACGGAATTTTTAAGAACATTATCAAAAACTGATGATTTTAAAAGTAAGTTTTATATTTGTTAGTATTGGATCTTTTTTATATTTCTATTATTCTATAGAAATTTAAGACATCTTTAATCTATTCATCCTTATACCTAGGTATAAGGATGAATTTGGAACACCTCATAATAATGGTTTAACTTACTACAAAGCGTGGTACAGTTAAACTGTAGTTAAACCAACAATCCTTTCAACAGCCTTTTGAGATCGACTGCTGGACATAGGCCACCCCTATTGAAGGCTTTGCTAAGAGTCGTCGTGCCTGGCACGCGTGTTGTTACCTCCATGAGTATTGTTGCACAGAAAAACGCTGTTAACCGTCTTCTGGAGTTTGACCTTTAGTCCTATGATACCCACAGAAAGAAAGGAAGTGCTATTCAGCAGAAACCACATGGTACATGCCACAATGTTATATCACTATAGGTATATTTTTTAATCAAAGCTTATACGATTCTCCCCACTTTGTAAATCTTTCCGACAACTATTGTTCCTTTGAGGCTTTGAGACAAATCGAAATGGATGTTCGGATTCGGCTGTGTTTGAAATGTTTCGCAGCCGTGCGAGCGATTTTAGATTTAAATCCTATAAAGTTTCCAACGTTCTATCTCGAGAGATGTAGACAGAAAAGTTTTCATGCTTCTTAATGCGATTTTTACCTCTGAAACCTTTGCACGGGTCAATGCACAAGCATTAAGTATTATTTCAGCTGTGATTTCTCCGTATATTGAGTTTTTATGACTGATTTGAAATGAGAAGTTTCATTTACTTATTGAATAGATTTCAGATGTAAGATTAAAATTAACAATCTAACAGTAAATACAATATAAACAAATTAACATTTTTTTATATAATTAAATGTTTTTTTTACTATAATACAGATAGATAATGCATTTTTATAATATAGAAGTAGCAAACGTGCATGCAGTTCATGCGATAAATGCAGTAAATGTGTAATCAACACCAAATAAGACCTGAAAATGGATAGAGATGCGTTGCTACCCTTAACTACTACTAAGTTAGAAATCGTAAGATAAATATTTTTCCTTTAACCACACCGTTCAAATCAGAATGCACCAGCGTTTAATACTGCTATTTTTTGGTACAAATAGGTTTAGCCGTGGTGTCCCCGGAGTTAAACGACAAAGGACTGCCTTCATATGTCACGTATTCGTTTAGATCAGAATGTGTGAATGTCAGTCGTTTCGAATTTAAAAGCTCCAAAAACTACCTCTTTGAAGCTTTGGAATTCGTCATTTCTTTATGTCTATTTTTGTAAATGTACAAGAAATGATCGTTTCTGTATTTGACGCAAAATTGTAAAGAAATTTCGGATCCTAGCATGACGTTTGAATGTAAGTATCCTTTCAACATGATTTTTTTTCGCTGACCAATTCACAGGCAGTTAAAGTAGTCATAGTTTAACAAAATATCTATAGTTAGTTACATAAAATTTTATGAGAGTAAAAACATATTATTTAAATACTAAATTAATAGCATACTTGTTGTCTTCCATTGGAAATCAATCATCACCACTAATGGCAGAATACTTACTTTAAATACTGCCCAGAAATTCTACGTTGGGAAGTCTCATATGGGCAGTATGACCTTTCTAATTGTTTTTTCATATAGAAAATTCCAAATATGTATATCCACATTCATTATTATAACGAAGTAATATAATATTACTGCGCTAACGCATTCTCCGAAGAATGGGCACGTTCAACTTTTAAGGATTCCTCAACACTGATATCGGTTACTGTTACTACATAGCTCGTGATGTAATGGAATATGCTTGTCAATACGTGTGCTATATTTAGAATTATGCGTCTACTTTTACTTCAATAAATAAACAAGTAGACGACACATAACTCAGACTTTACATACATAACTCCACGTTAGGATTACTGTGTCGTGGGTACTATGAACACACACAAAGATAATCCTTTTATATTATTGCCATACATATTATGATGTATTTTTTACAAGATATTTTTCATACATATTATGTACATAATCCATACCCAAAAGAGAAATTAATTCTTAATATAGGTGTCCGTCTGACTGGGAATCGAATCCAAAACCGTCTGCGTGTTGAACCCGTTTCTCATCATAAATTATTCTGAGAATAGTTTCTTCATAATTATAGCGTTTGAATCGTACGAAATGTGTATTTTGATTGCCGTGTGGTGCTGTGATGTGCCCTAAATAGCACCTTCTAGCACTTCTGGTAAATATCGCTGCATAATGTCAACGGATTACATCCTATATCCTATGTTTAAGACATCGGTTGTAGTATGATTCAACGATATTCGTCTACTCAATTTTCTAACCCACCGACAACACGTATGCCAAGCATAGCGACTATTGCAAAAGTTTGGCCTAAAAAAGAGGTTTTCCGCAAGCACCTTCCTTTTATTCGAAGCGTAGTTTCCCTCGTAGGTATCCCCTTAATATTTTTAGAACGAATATGAATAACATTATATCTGCATTTAAAATTCTGTATTTTTGCAATATTATTTGAGTAAGTGTGGAAAGCGTAAAATATATTTAAATAAGTTCATTAAAATTTTGAAAAAAAAATATTGGAAAAGAAATTAAAATAATATTGCAACGTTTTATGTGTAATAATGCATCCATAAATCACCTCAATAAAATATCATAATATTCATTAAAAAATGCCTCAACACTTATTTAAATATATGCCAAAATACGCTTGTTGTTATGACTAGATAATGAAGTTAAAAATTTAGGCCAGAATGCTTGCTCACGTCGCGAGCGATCAGAGATGACTACGTAAATTTAATAACAGAAATGAACGCGAATTTCCAGTAGTTATGTCTCGCTGAATTACTATTCATATGATTCTTCTTATTATTATGAATTACTAGTATTACTGAATGCTGCATTCGATTGCAATGTCTATTCCTACACCAATAGGCTAATTAAGTTCCCCGCTATTTCAAAGATGGTCAAAGCTGATAATCCTAAATCACAACACACGCAATTGTTACCGATGCTTATTTTATAAAATATTTCGTGTTAGGTTTACCTACATAAAAATGGAACGCAATAGGTATAGAAAGAAATACTATATAATAGTTCAGTTACTGAGTTTGGAAGAGAAAAATATCCTTAAATTAATACCTCGTAAACATAAAATCTATACCTATCATAATAAACGTCTGGCACTGATAGATAGCGCTCCACTAAACCCAATGGATGCAATTCGAAAGAGTGCCATTTATTAATGTTTTTCACTAAAATTAGGTACAAAAATAAAATTACAAATGATCGTAATTTATAAATAGTTTTGATATTTACTTAATTAAAATGAGATTACATATTTAAGCATTTCGGTGAGACTTTAGGTCTGCGGTGTTGACTCCGAAAAGACTTCAATGAAATTCACTTTGTCGATTTCACGTTACGGCACCAGAAACGAATACGGTGCAGTGCCAATAATCTAGTTAGGAAATGTACAAACAAGCTTAACCCTTCTGGGTTAAACAGAATTGTAAATGTAAGAGAATTCAAAGAGTTAGTGTTTTATGTAGTGGCTAATGTTGTTTAGAAAACGATAAGAGCCAGTTGTGCTCATGGCCTAAATGTTTTTTTATTCAATTTAACGATTTACCTAAATGAACGTTTATTTGAATGAGTTTCCCGAGCGCCTAACATTCATTTAGCACTACAAGTATCAGCATTGATAGAATTTCAGCAATTTTAGCATTAATTTACAGCCAAATTTCGTGGCCGTCTAAAATCAGATATATAAACTTTTTTCATTCTCAGCTAATGACGCTTACAGCGAAATTTGCACTGTCCTTGGGTAATGATTATGATAGTTTAATTTATGTAACATATATAGATAGCTAAGAAAACATCATGTAATGACAATCAATTTAGTGGCCAAAAAAAATAACAGTCTATTTATTCCAATCAAAGCAACTTGTCTTAAAACTACATACAATTTTCGTAAAACGCTAACTCTGCTTCGATTGGGGATTGAAACGCTTGACAACGTAGGACGTATACTGACATGAAACTTGGAAACATTTGCCGATTGGCAAACGTCGCGTTGTACACACAGACAACCCCTGAAAACTAATAAGTTTTTCAAATTATTTTGTATAGCTACATTATACTATTGCAGCATACATTATAGATAAAAAAAAATTTCTTAAATTTTAATACGCGTACTCACGATATGCGATCTTTGAATTTCTTTTTCGGTGATATTTCGACCCAGTATACATGGATCGTGGTTACAACGAAACGGCGGTGGCGGTCAAAGAGAAAATTTGTAAAACGTGTAAAACGTCATATTGTGAGTACCTGTTACATATTAAAACGTTTAAATTCCGCGATAATATTAGCAGCGTTAAATATCGAACCCAGAGCCAAACCTCAGACTGCCTTGAAGAAATAAAAGATTAAAATTCCAAAAATATTTATTTCCGTTTCCATTTTAAGTACAAAATGTAATAAATCCACACCATTCATAACATTTATTCTTCTTTAGTACCTTAATAAAGTTTCATACATTTTACACTCCCTATTCCTCCCTCCTCCAAAATTCACCTAATTAGTATTTTAATACCGCTATTAGACCTTTGTTATTACCATAAAATCAAGGCTGCCATTTGTAGAGCCCTTATAAATTTGTGTCAACAACGTGACCCAAATTTTAATGCATAAACGTTATTATCAAATCCAGCATGCTTGCAAACAATAGACGCTAACAATAGGCGCCATTATCTCAGGGAAACGCCTCTTTTAAATAAATCATTTCAATTTATAACTTATCTAATCGGATGCTGTGTGTTGAAAAAATAGGTCAGCTCTTTAAAATTAAACCATTCTTTTAGTTTATGAATTCCGAATCGTGTTTGTCTTACATTTAGCTTGTAAAAGATTGACGTCCATAGTTAATGTATCCGTTTGGTTCGAAGGTTTAGTTTGAATTTCTAAACTTACTAAACCATAAGGATTTGTATAATGAATTGTATAATGTAATAATAATTGTATAATGAATATGAATAAACTGTAACTTGGTGTAATCTAAACTGCATGGACGTCCGTCGTTGATCTTCAAACATTGTAGCTAAAAATTTTTAAAGAAAAAACACACTGACAGAAGAAATGCTTTATAATAAAATTACATATTGCTCATATTCATTACTTTCAGTGGACACTGTTGTACCCAGTAGTATGTAGGAAGTCTAGTAGTATATGCATTTACAATAAATAAATTAACGGGACTTATTTGCGGTACCACATAACTTACTTTAAATTCAATCTATTTCCTATGAGGTGATTATATGAAGAGTAAATAAGTATAGTGTAAATATTATTAACTAAGTAATGTGCAAATTGGCCAACGTAGGCTATAAGATTACTAAGCACACCTGCAAACAAATTAATTTATACGGTAACTAACATAAAATGCCGCGTACCATTATGATAACAATCAGCCTTAAATTAAACATAAATCTCGTCCTAATTCATGCCACATTTATGGGGTCGTGCGTCGTGATCGTGTAAGTATATTAATCTTCTAGTTTTGCAGCATACCTTAACATATTTCCTTGATATATAAGCATTTAAGCTACATTTACGATTGTAAAATGAAAACCTCATTTAAAACAAACTAGGTTTTTAAAAGATCGATATTGATCGTACCAGACAATAATACAAAACAATATAAGCATTCAACCTCTATTTAGTACCCTTGAGAGTGGAATAATAAATAATTCTGGAGTAGGTGGCTACATTTTATATCTTTCGAAGAAACTTCGGGTTTTTAATTTCAGTAGTTTACTACAGGCTCTGCGATGATTACTCATAATTGAGTACTCTTTTTTATTTATATAATACTAGCCTATGCCCCACGGCTCCGCCCGCTTCGATCATGTTTTCCATGGTAATGGGTATCTTATGTGTTACTCTAGATCAGAGTTACACAGACCCCCTAGGGGTTGCGATGCTTCTGTAAGGGTCGCGATGCTTCTGTAAGGGTCGCGAGAGAGGCCGAGAGAACTAGGTACTGCAGCAATAAAATCAACCAAAAGTTAACAAAATGTTACTCGTTATGTTACGCGATTTTTTTTGATACTCGAGTTATAAAAAATATTGAAAAACACAGATCTAGATCATAAACTATCTGTGTGCGATTTAGCTACATCCGACCAGTAGTTCTTGCGTGAAAGTCACACACTTTCCTATTTATAATATTAGGAAGATTAAGTAGACTTTCCAAAATCTTCGTGTAAAATAAAGCGACAAATATAACAGATTTTTTAATATTTTCGTTCATATTTAATTAATAATACCGATGTATAAATTAATTAAAAATGAACGAAAGCGTATTTGGAAGTATGCCCAACTTCAGTATCAATCAATTACTGTCCCGCTGCTCTCAAAATCAAATCACGCAAACTACTGGTTGGTAGACTACACATCTTTAGGATCATTATAGAAAAATCTCAAGTAAAAATTATTTTTTACAAGCTTTTAACTTATCTTGTAACGAGGGTAAAATCTTCAAATTCCAATCCAATTGAGCTAAAATTTTGCATACACGTTTGGTATAGGCAAGGCATGATTAACTTCGTGAAGTCATTTCAAAATCCAATATGGCGGACGCCCCAAGATGGCGGAACAATTATTTATTATGCCCCCCATAATATAAATCTTACATGAAAGGGGTTTTGAGAAGAGTACGAAAAATAAAATTATAATAGAGAAAGCTTTTTTTCATCTTTTTTTTTTAATATAAAATATTATCATTTTCGTATCCCAGATAAATATATTTAAAGAATTTTCTACTAATCGCTTGGTTTCGATCTAAAGCCCCCGTACTTTAATGTTCCACTCCTGTAAACTTCACGTCGTAAACTTATTCCGTTGATTCTACCTCAGAGGATAAACTCGATCCTACTTCTAAGTACACACTCGTGAAGTTGGAGGAAGCAATAAATAACTAATAAATTTAGCACGAAACTTACGAAGGTATTTTAAATATAACTAGATTTTAGTATAAGACAAATCGTTTTACTGCGTGATGTATTTGATTTATTAGGCGAATGATTTACTGCCGAAGATACGTGCCAAACCGTGTCACATAGAAAAATGCTTGTATAAAAGTTATAAATTTGGCAATCGAAATAACAAATGACATAGAGTATGAAAATAAAACGATATCGTTAAAGTTAATCAATCTCAAATAGAGCTAAATTCTTAGAGAAATAAATTTGCTCCAGTTCTGCTGAAGATGACAATCGAAGCGTACCGCCAGCTGCTGACTCGGAGTGTGCTACGAGATATGTCTGGAAGGCAAATGTCTTTGCCTACGAAATAAAAATGTAAATGAGCTTGAGACACTTTCGCCGGTGTTTTCTCATCGACACGACTATTACCATTGTATAAAATTATGTTAGCAACCTTTATTAATAATAAATAATAAATTTATATTTCTGTACAGGATCTGGAAATCTAGTGTAGTGTTTTGAGTGAATTGAATTTAAATCAGAAATAAGAGTAAAATTACTATTTAGTAAATATTAATTAAATGCGCAATTCAGAATAATTATTATCTACGCGCATATAGGTATCTGTATTTTTTTTATTTTATTTACCATATAGTAAACTATATGGTAAATAAAATTTGTTGAAATTGAATGATTTTGAAAAACAATTAGAGAAACGCATCTATTTCTGCCTAATTATAGCAGAGTTATGCGCTGTTGTGTTCTGGTCTGAAGGATTTGTTTGGGGAGACATATTTTTCCTAGGCGTTTCATCTTAGTCCTCAGGGGTAGCAACGCATCTGTAGCCAACCTTAGGTGAGACTTTGATCTTACCTAGGGTTGATTACAGGTGTCTATGGGCGGCAGTGGCCACTTACCATCAGATGGGCTGCATGCTCGTTTGCTACTTCCATACTATAAAAAAAGGTCCACGTAGGAAAGAACGGATGTAGGTAAATAGCGCCAGGGCATCTCATTCTGTAAGTAATTTATTTACTTAAACAAAGATTTTATTTGTACCACTATATTTAAAAGTGTCTCATCATTAATACCTTTGACACAGGAGAAAATCCTACTGTGAGGCTATGAGTGTAGTGCGTTTATGTTTATTTGTCTAGTTTGTTATAAATTTCATAATGTTCACTATTATTTTATCAAATAATATTAACGAATAGGAAATATATCATAACAATCCTAGCAAATCGCATTCTCTAAACCCTTATTTATATTCATATCGACCTTCGTTCTAATCCTAGCTAAATCCAAATTTGGTTAGGCTTGGCGCAATATAACGCGCGAATGTGGTCGCCAATAACGAGATTATTCGGGACTGTAACAAATCTAATAAATTACAGGTGTCGATGTTGGCGGTCGCCGCTCCCATACCTTAACTAATGGAACAGTCCAATCACCGCCATTACTTTGCTTATTTGTTTGCGAATAGCATCCTAAATTGAATTCATTGCTGAGCCCGTCTACTGGATTATAAAAATATTGGAACTCAATACATAATAACAACTCAATATTGGATGCCAAGTATTCATGTATTCATAGTTTCATACGATACATTTCTTTCCGCAAAATGCTTATCGACTACATATCTGAGTAGATTTTTAAACATTGTTCGTGATATTGTTTGCTTTTCTAAAAATAGCGTCTGTTAACCCTTACTCATTTGTCTTATTGAGCGAGTGGCCGTAAACAAGGCACACGTGTGGAGGTTCGCAGCGGGAACGTTTGCAATATTCAATGTCCCGTGCCGTAAACACGGCTGGGGCGTAAATTCCGACTTCCGTCAAAACACCTCCGAGGCGGTAACGTACACCACAGCTGAACTTTTACCGTTCCTCCCGAGCAACACGCAAGCCCGTAAAAACATCTAAATTTCACCGTTTCATCCATTTATGCTTGAACATATCCTCTATTGAGCAATGGTATTAATGAAATTGCTTGTGCGAATCGTTACATGGCTACCGTATACGAACTGCGATCGAAATCAACGAGGCACTATGAAGCAATAGGATACAGAAATAGCCAAAGAGAATAACCGACGAAGAGATAAAATTTATTGCTTCATTCTATTCTCAAAGAGCTTCACTGACCACCCACGTAGTTTCGTGCGTTGACCTGACCTGGGAAATAGACCTCGCTTTATCATATTCACCTGCAGTTAACCTACATAACGATAGGAGGTAATTCTTCATAACTGTCAACTTCACATTGAAAACAACAAAGAAATTAGTAAAAATGTTTATTTTTCTGAATATTACGCCGGCACTGTTCTGTAACATATTAAAGCGGAACCGCAGGCACAAATCTGAAAAAATGAAATTATAAAATCTTTTTACTATAAAATAACCTAAAAACCTTATAATTAAACGTAAAAACGGTAAGACTTTAAACGGTATCCTCAAGATATAAAATGCATTTAGAGAAAAGACATAGGTACGTACATGCAAAAGGTTTCAAGAAGATGAAAGGAACAATACTAACAAAACACCGGGAAGAAAGGCATAAAAAGAATTTAAAATTCAGATAGCGATACAAAGACCAGTGTTTACATATATATATATATTGTCGGCGCTTATATTCTTAATTTAGTGTCAAGTGTCAAGTATATGGTAAATGAATGGACGCAGTCAATATCTGCTAAATAGTTGACGATGACGATAAATATTCGCCTATACCCTTTTTTTTTTGTTTTCGAGGGGGAAACCTTCAAAAGGTACCTGACGCCGTGGGAACGACGTGGATTTTTACCGCACTAAAACCCCCCCGGTGACCATCCTCAGCGGTGCGAAGAGGACTCCGGGATCCCCAAAGGAACGCAACCGGAGTCCTCAGAGCGCGTTGCCACCCAGTCGGTGTCCACCCAGATGAGCGGCTGGGCCCACTGCACCGCCTGGTCTTTACGACAATATCGCCATATGCTACCACACATATCGCCGTCCTTCTCGGGGTCACCTGGCTGGACAGTTAGAGCTGCCACTCTTACCGCCCGCAACCCCAGAAGCCCCTTTTAGTCGCCTCTTACGACAGACAGGGGAGGCCGTAGCCCTATTCTAATCCCGGGACTACAGGGACGCCATCGGGCGTTATGGACGCCGGCGGCAACTCCATCTCCGAGCGGATTCAGCGCGCTCTCTGGCACGTTCGGCGTTTTCCTTTGTACACATTACGTCATTGCAGAATCAATCAAGAAATCATGCCGTCCCAGGCCTCTCTACGCTGAATAATCGCCGCAACGATGGCCGCCGGAGAAAGGTCCGCTCCAACTTTTTGGACGAGGATCCGTCGGTCAGTCTCCCATGCTGGGCAGTACGAGAGCATGTGCTGTGCGGAATCCTCGTCTTGCCCGCAATTGTGACAGAGGGCCGTCACCTCTCTTCATATCCTGTTCAGATACTGACATCCATGTCTGATGAGTCAGGCGGTAGGTCATTCGACCGTCGCTCCTCAGCCAGGCTCGAAGGTTCGGCAGGATAGCATCGACCACTCTCTCTCGAGAAGCCACGTTATACACGCTAACGGTGGCGTGTATAACGTGGCTTCTCGAGTCGATTACGCCAGCATCTCAGAGAGTGCACCCACAGAACCCTGTGGCACCCCGTGCACAACGTTCCTCCCACGAACGCTCCCATAGCGACCAGGGAAGCAGATGTGTCTGTCCGACAGCTACGCCTTCAGGACCTCCTGTATATACGAAGGCACCTGATGGACTCCATAATCGCACTCCAGGGTACAGAGTTAAATGCGTTGACGATGTCAAGGCTAACAGCCAAGACTACTGTATCCTGGGAGATGGCCTGCGCTGAGAGCGCTCGGACAGGAAGGATAGCGTTCACGGTTGATTTCTGCTGCCGGCAGCCGAATTGGTTTTCGCACAGGTCCGGACCGTAGCACGCTAGGTGCTTGCAGATTCGAGAGACGACGATCCTCTCGAACAGCTTGCCCGCCTCGTCCAACAGGCAGATGGGTCTGTACACCGATGGGGAGTCTCGGGGCTTGCCCCACTTGTGCAGGAGCACCAATCTCGCCTGCCTCCACACTGACGGAAACCGTCCGTGGCTGAAACAGGCGGCAAAGAGCCTGCGCAGCCTCTCCCCTAGCACCGTCAGCGCTAAGACCCAAGTTTGACCTGGGATTCCGACCGGCCCCGGCGCCGTGTTTCGTCATGCCATGCGCTTTATGGCTCTGTCAGCCCTAAATCCTTCATCCAGGAAGAGGGATCCGGCGACACCGCGGGGGAACCCGACTCGTCAGTGGTCCCGGTCAAGTCCCTCCACAAGTGCACTCCAGTGCCGGGCCTTGCTCTCGGCAATCGCGTTCTTCGTCTGTAGTAAGAACAAATGATTTCATTTCCTTTTTCCTGAAATGCCTCGTCTTACCCCACCTTCCGCTATATAAGTATAATCCCCTATAATAGTAATTAACATAAAAAAGTAATTTTCCTTTACCTTATACTCCTTTTATTAAATTCTTGCAAATTAATAATAGACTAAGCTATCAGTACAGTATCAAATCAAATACTTACCAACTGTCACACAATTTAACGTCCAACAAAATATAAAAATAAAGACATAGCGCGTGGTGAACTAAAAATACTATATCGTTGTTTGCATCAAATTTTTATTAACGAGCGTTGTAACGATCAAGGTAAGCAGCAGTGTTAGCCCGCGGGACTCGTAAAAAGGAAGTTGTGACAGCTTTATTGGATAGCGGCTCTCCTTACATCGGATTTAACTTTAACTAGCTTACTTAGACCACAACTTGGTTTTTCTCCAACAACCTCTATCTTGCTTTAATGGATTTTCAAGTTTGAGCTGGGCGTTGTCTTTTTCGGTGAAGCCGAAATGCGTGCCAACTTTTATAGGTGATAATGTGTTTGTTTCTTATACTTTTTGGTTTTAACAATATCGAGTAACCAAGCACAACGAGAAACCTAAAGTTCTGTAATGCGACTTATAAATTTGACGCTATGTTTAATACTAATAAATCCAATTGTGCATAAATCAATTCCTTTTTGTTGTTATATCTTATCAAGTACTTTAGTGGAAAATTAAAGTGAAATTTTAACAACAGTTAAGTCAGACTGTCAAATATGTATTGATACTGAGAGAATAGTATGTATGTATGTTATTTACTTACACATACAATTAATTGTACTTGCACCACATTTTTGTTAATAATCAGATAAACTCCAGTAATTCGTACCTAATCTCTATATCTGATTTACTATAATTGCATTAATTTACTTTGATCAGAAAACTATTCAGCAAGGTTGAAATAGTAACGTGCAGAGTTTTATTCTAAGACTTCAACCCAATTAGAGAGACGCTTAACCTAAGGGCACTTATTCAAATTTTCACGGCTGCACGGTTTTGTGTATGCCAAACGTAAAACTTTTAACGCCAATTCGTTATTCGTATTCAAAAGATCTAAGAAAAAAGAAATTTTAAAATGTTGGAATTTTGAAAGAAATCCACACTTATTTATTAAGAAAGTATATTAAGATAAATAAGTGTGGATTTCTTTCAAGTTACAATGAATTAATACAATTATGAACAAAAAGCTAGCGAAATTTATATAACTCACAAGAAACTAAAATAATTTATTAAAGTTTCAGAACAACGCAACCTCTCTTATTGTTTTTAAAGGTTGCAGGAATGAAATTAAATATTATTCTGTATTGTATTACATTCCATTACAGTGAAAAATTCTAAGTTCACGGAAATTTAGTTACGCTGTCTCATGGTATATTTAAATTTCAGTCTGTGTCGTTTAAGATTTCAAAACGTATATAACTAATGTCATTGTCTTACATTATAAAACCTTGTTGTGTATCTCTGTCATCTCACATCTCTATCATAAATAAGTTTATCTCACCGAGACAATTGTTCAATGTCATAGAATTTCCTGCTTCCTACACATGAGCATCGCTAAACTTCACTCAATACGTGGAAATATAGTTTATGAAACATCAATATTATTGCAAGGGTGATAGCTTTATCTATGTTCTATTATCGCGATTCCATAACCCTACGTATTTGTGGCTTAGAGGAACACTATTCACGATGTTTTGTTTATCACAACAGCATGCATAATAATAAAGCAGTAGGGTTTTCGTTTTCAAAGGCGTTATATTTCAAAATTAAAGAGTCTATGTTACTATGCAAACTGTGACGATTTCAATGACATGGCATATGTTATAATCAGCCAAGCCGTTTGGGCTGTAGTGCGAAACAAAGAAATGGACATGTATACACACATTTACACGAAGCTTTATCTCAGCCGGCACTTGACGTTAGTTGAAGTCCGTAGACTGGAGTCACCATAAATCATCTGGATTAATAGCTAATATTAACAGAATCAAAACTACTTACTCACTATCCATATGCTCATTTAGTACACCATTATCTGACATAAAAACAGCATTTTCGTTTTCTTTTATGATTCTCTACTCCATTCGTAGTAGATGAAGCGGTCGTTTTCTCAAGTGTTGCATGAGCCTGGCACGACGAAGTACGACGGAGGCAACGACGCGTGACTTTCAGATAGTGGAACCCATTCACTGGCAGAAAATATCTTAGAGATAAAGCAACTCGCTTTTTATTACGAGATGCATTTCGTTTACCGACGCTGAAACTTATATACATTAAATCTGTTAGTATTTCAAGATGCGTAAGCCAATATTATTTCTTTGCTTTGAACAGCAATGTTCTTGATTATTAGACCTCAGTAAGGAGGAGGGTTTTAATTCGGTTGCTTTATTTTTAATCTAGGTACACCGATTACTCTCCAACTGTTAATCGATTTCCAATTTTTTTCTTTTATTTTTAGGGTAAACTTGAACTTAAAAATACTATACGACTTGAAAATAAGTTCTACAATAGTGAAATATCAAGATAGAAATTATAAGGTTCTGCAGGACTGAAGAACGTAGTTTTTGTACTTTTTTGTAAACAAAAATTACAAAAAAGTACAAAAACTACGTTCTTCATCTTATAAAATATAATTTCTATTATATATCTTGATTGTAGTACTTCTTTTTCCTATTCAGTTTAATCATTCAGGTTTTGATTATATAATAAATTTCATTTTTCTTCATCACAGTCTTTAGATGAATCAAATCATTATTAACTTTCAATACTACATATGTTTTCCTTGAGCATAGTATAAAATATTGATAATTAATTATTTAATAAACAAGCCGAGCCCCGCGGTTATACCCGCGTTTGAAAAATGTAACTTGACATAGTTACATACAGCCGAAATTGTAGACCTTATACAATTTTAACATAATAGCATTATTTCAGAGAGGACTGATAACAACTGGCATTGGCGTCAGTGACAGTGGTGCGTAGCGGTAATTTTTTGAGCGGAACCCTACTTACATTTTCTAAAATAGATACATTACATTTTCTAACCTATGTTACGACTTATAACATCAGCTATCCAACAGTGAAAGTCTCGTCAAAATCTGTTCAGCGGTTTCAGAGATTACTCTAAACAAACAGACGTCTGTCTGTCTGCAGGCAGATAGACAGACAGACAAAAATTTTAGTAATTGATTTTTCGTTATCAGTTTCGTATAGACTTCCATATGCATTTGGTAAATAGCTGTTATTTTGATATTACAAAAAGACACTTCAATTTTATTTACATGTATTGATGTGTAGATAAATCAGTAACCCGCAAAATAATTAGCAAATAAATTAAATTTTAAAAAAGGTTCTTAGAAATGCAAAAGCTGTAACTGTTATATGCGAATTTTTTTTTAGAAATGAGTTATAGAGGTCTCCAGGCGTGGAAATTTTGTCCTATCTCGACTAAAGAAGATTTATTTTGAGAATTCACGCCTCAGAAATTAGAACACTGTGTGATTGACTTCGGATATAATCTTTGTTTGATATGTAATTGCATTCAGATGTCCATGGGCGACAATGACCACTTACTATCATATATGTGGACTGCATCCTCATTTACTTACGCTACTTCAATCTTATAAAAAATAAACACAGCTTTTAAAAAACAGCTTTGAAAATTTAAATTGAAAAATATTTATCCAGTACGCTTGTTGTTTGCTGTTAGAAAATAGATAACGAGAGTTGATTGATTTACAATAAAGCAGAACTCGGCATGAGAGTATAAATAACGCGCTCAGTTGCAAAGGGTATTCTGACACCCGCTCCGTAAATATCAAATCACTGAGTGTTTTTTTACAGCATTTTACAAAAAGCTGCTTAAGTAATGAAAATAAAATATTTTTATACAACGCACTCAATTGTTTATACTTAGTACTAAAAATAATTTAAGAATCAATATTATGTCTGGTGGGAGAAAAATGTTAGATACATACGTTGTAAACTTTACGCGGCCAATAAATACATAATAATCATATATGTGTGTTTGTACATAGAGTCAATAATGATACCGTATAATATTATGAACAAACAACAGTTATTAAAAATTAACATAAATAAACAAATCATTATAGATACTCAATGTCCGTTTCATTATGGAATAACGGAATTATAGAATGAATTTTAATTGTAAATCCTTATATCTTAACATTATTATTGCACTAACCTAGATCCTTTCTCTTCTTACGTTCATAATTCGGTAACAACCGCAAGCATCTCCAGTTATTATAAGACTATTGACACAAAACTGCGCGGTTGACCTAGTAGCGCTAGTGGTTGGTTGACATTTGGCCGCAAGTTAGCACTGTTCCCAGCCCGAGCAAACATCCCCCGTGACGCCTTTTAAGACCGTTTGCTTTCTTAGTGAATAGGCTATGACTATATAGGCATGTTTCATAACGCGTCTCAGTGCATGCGATACTCCATTAAGAAGAGTAGTTTCGTCTATTTGAAGGAGTAGTTTTGACAACCTAGATGTTTTGTTGGTAATCTGGCTTGTTGTAAAGTTGCCTGGCTGTGTTCTGTGGACTTCCATAGCCAACTACTATAAGAGATGCCCTGAATAAATCAAATGCTCTCCCAAATGCGCTGTTACTCCTGATAATTTTGTTGGAACACCATAGCAAATAAAGATTATTCTATTCTATTCTATTCTATTCTATTCTATTCAAATATGTGTCTTACCTTACTTATTGTATATATATACATACATGGAATTAAAACATAAAAGCGAGTAAAATCGTTTTCCTATTTGGTAGGTACAACATTTTGTCACCTATAAATGACCACAGCCACAAAATATATTGCTTTCTGTTTTAAATGTTTCTCCAAACACCCATTTTCTCGCGTTGTTACGTAATTGTATGGAGAGCACTGCGCTACATGCTTGCTTAAACTAGATTGTTCAATTTATCGATTACATTAAGTGGATGCTTATGTCAACATTTTAGTAGTAATGTGTCCATCTTTGAAAATACATAACGGTAAACGTAAAAAGTAGTATTGTTACAAAATGGTTTATGTAAAGTACGTAATAACAGCTTATGCTATACTAAAGTTATGAAATATGTACTATGGAATTTGAACGATCAATGTCTATCTGTGTCGATATATTTAAAAGATTCTGAAGTAGTTGAAACAAACTTGTAATCAAATAATGTTTTATTTAGGTTTAAATTTCCTATGAGTGGCAAGGAAAATGAACGTCAGGTGACACCCATAGGCCTTTTGTCTTGAACTTGGTTTTATATGGACAAACTTCTTGACGAAGCGAGTTCCGGGATTGATTCCCGGCTATAAAGATATCTTACATCTTGAATTTTTATTCATCTGTAATTATCCCTGGCATCCCAGACACCGGAAAAATACAATTGTGGGGCTCTGAGTGTACGAAACGATATTATTATTTGTTTGTTAGCACACAAATATTAAAATTTAAAGTTACCGCTATTTGCATGAATAACTCATAAATTTCAAAATTAATAAATTTTAAGTTAAAGTTTTATCTTTATAATATTATTTTAGAATTGAATCCCTTGGTGTTCTAACTAGAATGTGGTTAATGGTCTTTTATATTATTGTGACATCGACATTAAGTAAAAAGATAAAAACAAAAAGCAACGTTTAATTTGCCTTAAGGAAATATTAAGCCTTAAATTTCACCTGGTTTGTGTTGTGTTAACTCATGCACATATATAGGTATATTGATAGATAAATATAAAATATATTGTACATTATTTGAGAATAATGGGCCTCGGCTTTAAACGCAGTTGTTGTTATAATTTTAATTACACGCAAAACATATTCCAGTTCTCTTTAATTATTTTGAAGTAAACAACAATTTTCGTCCGATGTTACTATCGTTAAATCCTCACACCGTTAAGCAATGAAATACTGTTTTATTGCGAATTATCGAGTGCCTCTTGTTTACCGTTCAATGTGTGCATTGCAGTGAGTCGGATAGCACACATCGTAGGCGCTAGACAAATACACTGTACAGTTTGATCGCATATAAAAATAAAATCTATACATGCCTGTATGCACTTCTTTTGTTATAAAAAAACAAACGAATAATACTTATTACCCGATTGTGTTAGAAGGATGGTAATGTTTTTCGATGTACGTATATTTATTAGTATGTATGAACATTTCTTTGGCACGCGCTACACGTGCTTACTACACCTAAACGGCTTGACGGATTGTGACGTATGACATATCATTAGAATCATCTCAGTGTGGAAAGTGACATAAGCTATATAATAAAAAATGGCGCCTGGAAATAGAGAAAAAAAGCAGGAAAAGGGACGACTTTTTTACTCTTACGACATATCGTATCAAATGAAATCTAGTATATAGACCAATCCAAAATTTATATATATATATTGTATGAAGAGCACTGTATTATACTTATGTATTATACTTAGCATTGGGACATTAACATTACATTAGATATAGGAAACTCCTAGAATTAATTGTCAAGTTGCTTTCACGTTTTAGAAAATGTCAGAAGGAACGTTACGTGCTAAAAAGTTTTCTTTAATATTGAAGGTTTGAAGAGTGTAATAAAGGAGAGATATTTAGAGTTGGTGGCAATGTGGCTGATTGGCAATGCGGTAGATTGCATTATAGACAGCGCCCACTTACCGACACAAGGACAGCATATTTATTTTCAACAAAGATTATAATAAAAAAGTTATCTTAAGTCTCACTGATCTAAATCTATATATATCTATATAGATTTAGATACCAGTGTTATATTCCATTAGTGTACATGTATCTATGTATATAGTTAGAGACCTGGAACATTTGGAGGGATTCAGGCAATTTTTTTGAGATGATCGCCCCGTACACTAATATCAATTATATATTGTTTGTACTCGTTACTTTACATACCATTTAAGAGAGTGATATAAAACTATGTGTATTTTGTAATATTAATGTCTATTTGGATATTTAGAACATACTCAAACATGTTTGCGTTACATCAGTGGACACCGTTCTGCGAATAAAACGATATGCGTAGCATTTCATGTAACACACTACATGTTTGTGAGCTTTTAAACTGTGGTCTGTGAAAACAGTTTAATGACTTTATTAGGTCATTAAATATTTATATAATAATAATATTATCATAATAAAGACTGGCTCATATGTCCTCTAAAACTATACTGTAAACGGAAAGTTCCAATTACAACATAGTGTTTTAGAGTACATATGAACACTGCCCTCATATGAGTAACTAATACATTTTCTGGCAGATCCAGTGAGTGGACTAGGTTGCTCAAGATAAAAATCTAAAAGATATAATCGTCCTTAATCAAACATCTTTTTTTTTCGACATCAAATTCTTTGAAAGCCTCCCTTCAGCTGATCAAACCGCACCCAATAGAAAATCTTGAACTCACCAGAGACTATATTACTAAAAGAAAGAACTTGAAATTCCTTCTACGTTTCAGTTCACCTTTTAAATATTAAGGATACCATTAGGATACATCTTGATAAAAAAATAAAATAGCTATTTCCCGTAAATTTACACACCAACGAACCAAGTACGCAGGTATATAAAGTGGGTATAAAACGAGGAAAATTTAAAATTTCAACCAATTTATTGCTCTTGCCTCCATTACATTTTATAGGGGTACTTCGGCCCAGCTTCGGGCGTCGGATGGGTCTGCGGGTAAGACCGTAATGACACGGACGAACAGTCCCGAATATTCTTCGTAAATATAATACGCCTCATTTGGATTTCCCTTTCACAAATATTTTCAAAATCTATACGATCACATTTTTATAAGTATCTTTACTTATAAAAGCAAAGCAAAGCATTATTCTCGTGTTAAGCCATACATATGTTCCTTGTAATAGGTAGGTTTGGAAACATACGTAAACTTTCTTAATTATCCACTCATTGAGAATTTTTCGTTTCCTCCAAGACCTATCTCTCCACTTTTGTATTGTATAATTAGTAAAACGAAACTGACTGAAAGACAGACAACACCCGGCTAGTACAAATAAATCTAGGCTTCTAGAAACATGATATTTTGCAACGGGTTTGCTTACATAACGTAGATGAGCAGTAAGAAAAGCTTATTGAAATTTTATCTCCTGACTAAGATAAATAGGGGATTAAAGTGTGATAGTGGCCAATGAAAGATAATGGAAAATTGCATGCTTCGTTGAGCGCATACGGCGATAGTCAACAACAATGATTTTTGGATAACAACAGCGTTTTCTCTGTTGTAAAGGTTCTCCGGTTTGTAAAGTACAGTTAGGCAGCTTCACCTTTAAGCAGTGTTAACATAATCGTCCTGAGTCAATTAATCTGTAATCTACTTGGGAGCTTCCTCGTGTATATTAATTATAAAGCCAGGTGTTAATACCAAATGACCTGACACGAATTAATTTACAACATGTGAAATCCTGAAGAATTAAGTCTCCATATTAAAATTAACAAAAATAAAACGAAGTAAACGTCAGTGTGCAAGCCTGTGACCAATCACTGGTCGTGTATGTAAGGGTCGAAACCAAAAGGACGCAGGCAAGTCCAGACACGATTTAATTAACGTCAAAGTTGGGCACGCAGTGAAGCCTTTATTGGCGATAAAGTAAATCTGCCACAAACGTAACGCCGGCATTGCGATCTGAGCCACGCATCAGCATAATTCCGTGATAATGCGCTCCTTGAGTGTGGAACCCTCCCTGTGGATTATGGCCAAGCTCGTCACAAATAAGCTTTCACTTTCTTTGGGTCATCCTTTGTTCAGCACCCGTAAAATAATCTATACATATAAATAAAATTGAAGTGCCTGTTTGTAATATCGAAATAACAGCTTTTGACCAAATGCATATGGAAGTTTATACGATACTGATAACAAAACATCAATTACAAAAATTTTTGTCTGTCTGTTTGTTCTGGGTAATCTCAAAAACCGCTGACGGGACTTTCACTGTTGGATAGCTGAGGTCATAAAGCGTAACTTAGGCTACTTCTATTTTAGAAAATTTTATTAGGGTTCCGTACAAAAAATTGGAACCTAAGAAACCGCGCGCGCTCTACGCGCACCGTCACTGCTGCTAATGTCAGTTGCTATCAATCCTCTCTGAAACAATGCTATTTTATTAAAATTGTTAAAAGTCTTACATTTAGACATAGTTATGTCAAGTTACAGTTATATTTTTAAATGCGGGTATAACCAGCGGGGCGCAACTAGTGTATAAATACAATACTTTCATTATATTTATAAATTATACAACTTTGATAAACATGTTTACTTACATACTTTCAAACATTGTAAGTTAAGCAAAAGTTTTTAAATATGTATACGAAAATTCTAATTTTCAGATATATGTATATTTTATTTATATACATACATACGTGAGCTTGCGCGCTAGTTCAGTCTTTAACAATATAGATTCAATTTAAGAAATATAAATTAAAAATAAAAGCGTTACAACAATACGATATCAAAATTATATGTTATATATCCACTCGTCTCGTGGGACTGTCCCTACGAGTTTTGGCTAAGTGGCCCTTCTAAATATGCTTCATTCGGAAACCCTTCTACCGCTTCTGTGACATAATTTTAAAAATATTCCTTTTTACATTTCTTATTTTAAATGAAAGTCACGGACGAGTTTTAGTTTAAAACAGTCCCCAAGCAAAGAATCTCAATTTGACACTTAGCATATTTTTACATTTGTATAGCTCAAAAAGCTCGTATTTTCAGGCCGCGGTCTCATTTCCATAAGCTCATCAATCCAGATATAAAATTAACTCTTCGTATACGTGATGCAGTAATATCTGCGAAGTAGATATTCTAGTATATTATTTAATTTAGTCTTCACCTAATTTTAGACCGCAGCACTAATAAAGATAAGTCATTATGCGTCATGAAATTATACTGTCTATTAACTTCAGTGGGAACTAAGTAATTAAGTAGTCATTGCCGTTCATAGACAATCTTAACAAACTTGAATAGACCAGAGGTAGTAGATTACTGCAAGAGGTTTCTGATGATCTAGGAAGCCGCTTATTAGTTGAATGTTTAAACTTCTGCTAAAAGGTATAGGTAGTTAATTGAATCTTGGCAGCGCAACAATCACGTTGCTTCTGTCTATGCCCATTATGAATATCGAAAAATAAGTAAATAATGGCATATATGAAGCTATAAACCTTTATCTGTAACAAGGAAATTTTATAAAAATTACGATTTGGAACTTTGTAAAAAATCAAGAACTTGAAACGAGTTTCGCAAGAGATGCGAAATAAAAACTTTTGGGATAATTTCCTGTGCTCGAATTTTCATGATTACAAAATATAATGTAATATTTGTTTATTGAATGTTATATTTTCAATTTCTTCTCCCTTGCGTAAAGATAACATTTCTGCAAACAACAGTTACCGAAATTTAGGGCGAGTATAATGCGTTTCCAAAACAAACATTTGTGTGACAGTTGTGACACTTTACCACCAAATCGACTCGTCGTAAGAATATTTAAACGATCCCCACCCTATTCCATTTTGTCGAGTATCTGCTGTTATATAAAAATGCTTATAGAATTTTTATTTTTCTCTGTATCACTACTTCGATTTTGTCTTTTGTTTTTACTGTTTTGTTGACATTCCTTGAAGCAGAAAGTTCATTTTAATAACCTGACATTTCTTTCAAAGTATAGTACCGTGCAAAATCAATATGAAAATTTATTCGTATACTTTTGAATTTTAATTATGAAGTAATTAGATTCCATATTTCACTCGTGCCACAGCTCTGCGTTACAGCTTGCACTCACTTTATGATCAATTAAACCTGCACAATTGATTAATACGACCTATATGATTTTTTTACAGTATGGAAATAGCAAACGAGCCTGCAGCCCACCTGGTAGTAAGTGGTTACTGTCGCCCATGGACATCTGTAATCAACCTTAGGTAAGAGCAAATTTTCACCTAAGGCTAGCCACAGATGCGTTGCTACAGGACTGGACATAACACTGCTGTTATTAGGCAGAAATTAGCACAAGGATTCATTAATATTTTATGGTATTGGGGAAAAAAGTAGTCCGGTCTGTCTTACCCTCCGTAGCATCCTTTACTTTTCGGTGGTCATGTCAAAAATAGTTTGGCTGTTTCAATAGTTACAACGTAACGGAGACATGCAAATAATACGGTATATAAAAATATAATACGGTAATATAAAAATGTTTACGGACTTATTTTTCAGAAATTGTAAGCAAAGAAAATAACTGATGTTGTGTAATGTTGCTAATTACTAAAATAATCAACAGATAACTTTGCAATAAGAGGTTATAAAAATGAAAATAGAAGGAAAAATAATTAAACGCACCCCGCAAACATTAAGCGATTTCCACCATGCAAGCATCATCGACTGATAGTGTACTAGGCTCAAGAGAATAAACACGTAATCCGAGTGGGTAATAACGTTATCGACCCTTGTAACACGTGTGCATAACATCAAGGTGATAAGCGATTATCTACTTAATAAGTAACCTATATATAGTGCGTAGATAGATGATTCATTGTACTAGACCGCGGTGGCATCAGCGTCTATTTTTGTCATATACTTTTTGGTTTTAAGTGCGTGGCTGTGATACTGCATGACTATGCCTTTATAATCGTATAACCTGGTGTATCTTAGATTTTAAAGGTTATTAAATCCAATTAGAACTCGACTTAATTTTTTGTCATAAAGTGAAATACATATTTTTATGAATATCGGGTAACGAAGTTTATTATTTTTCAAAACATAATGGATTAGTTAATTAATTTACTACTTATTCCATCTTTATTCTGATATATTGTGATACATATTAAGATTCTAATGTATATCTATACATTTTTTAGCAAAAAGCCTTACGTGTAACAGGTTCTTAAAGGATCTACTTATGAATAGTACAATATAAACACAATATATTACAATCATAATAAATTACATCAATGTTAACTACATTTAAATGTATTTAATAGGAAATTTAGAAAATAGTTATTTTCTACCCAAGTTGTTAATCAAGCCAGGGCGCTTAATAGGGCCACCGCAACATTTAATTAAATTAATTAGCCTGCTGAGCGGCAATCGCATTCTGCCCCACACAATGTCACGACGTCATGACTCCAGTAGACAATATAACTCAAGCAAATGACTTATATGACCCCGTTCTTGAACAATGGTTCTTACAATCTCCCTGAGCTGATACAACTTACCCTTGAAACTCTAAAAGATTTAAAGTAAAGATAGAACATAGCAGCTACAGTCTTCAAAGATACTTGACTCTATCTATATATTATGCTTTCTTTGACGCGACTTTGAAGGGCACACGTTCTAGTTTAAAGTTACGAGTAAAATGAACCTTGTCAACAGAAATTATTACCACATTTGGCTCTAGTGTGCTTGAAAATAGTATAGTATATACGGTCCAATGCCAAGTGACCTTTGGAGTTGCCAACGATTTTTGACGAACATTAAGAACGCGGAGTTTATACACTAAGTTTATCACGAATTTCTCTATATGAAATCTAACCTACTTAGCAATAGCCGCTAAATGGTCCGTAGCACGAAATTTGATTTATGTAAGTGAAGCTATTAACGAGTCTTAACTTTACAAACGGTGGGGCGCATTCCAAGGAAGAATAATTTACCGATTCGCGGTATCAGCGCCCACTATCAGGAGAATGAAATAGATGTTTCATAATAGATTTGTTCTAGATTTTCCCCGGTCATTATTGTCATGTATGTGTTTTTCACCGTGTGTTTATATGTATGGTGTGCACGTTTACACTGAGGTTTAGATTTTTATTATAGTAATGAGCCTTTTTATTAAAGTTGTCAGCGCAGTTACACATGAATTAGAAGTTGTGAATTCTACGATGTATGTATGTATGATTTTTAAATGTCTGTTATAAATTAGTGGTTACGGTGATACGATAAAATTCATAACTGATGGTAAAATACGTATACGTAAATATGATAAAATTCGTAACTTAGGAATTTAATGCTGATAGAACCATTTGTGGTTGAATCCGGAGCCACCACTACTACGCCAATTCCTGCTTTACAAGAGCAATGTTAAGCACTGCTGTTCTAGTTTGAAGGGTGAGAGAGACATACTTATCAGAGGCGTTCCAACGCAGTACTCAGATGTAGCCAATCTCACCAGTGTGGCATTGGCCTCTTATAATCAGTTGCACTGCATGCTTCTCTGCAACTTTCATACTTTTTTTTATCAGATTGAAGAAGCAAACTAGCATGCAGTCCACCTGATTGGAAGTGGTTACTGCCGCTTATGGACAAATATAAGCAACTTTATATAGAATAGGGGTTCTATCTGAAGTCGATCACAGATGCGTTGCTACTCCCGTGGACTGAGATGGTCGCCTCATATATAAGTGAACCGACAACCACACCCTTCCAACAAAACGCAAGAACTGCTTCACGCTAGAAATAGGTGTGGCGGTGGTACCCCCCCACGTATGAAAAAAAACGTATGAAAATACTTCAAACACAAGAACTCCCTATCGCTTCACAAGTAGGTCGAACCGATTATTGTAATATACGTAGCAGATCCGTTCGGATGCCAGAAACGGGGTGACATGATATTTGAAATCGGCAGGAAGGCGTCGAACTCCTATACATCCGACATAAAGTAATACGCCCCGGAAATGAAAGTTCTTACCTTTATAAACGGAAACACAGGAATTCCTTTGGGAATGCATGAAATAAGTTACATTTGAAGGTCGAAGCTCTTAAAAGCGTTCTATTCTTACATCTGTCTAAGAAATTTATAAATAGTGGCGGTATTTTTTTTTAAATAGCTAACAAACTTATAGATTGTCTTAAAAGTGGTAATACCAATATGATTCGGTCAAGGAATTACCAACCCCACATCTATTTCTAGCGTAAAACAATTCCTACGTTTCGATGAAAGGGCGTGGATGTGACGGACTTACCTACAACCATCTTCGTCTGTAGAAATGGCAACGCATTAATTAACTTCAGGTAGCATACCTGTTCTATATCGAGGGTACCGTATGTCCATGGGCAGCTGCGACCACTTATCATCAGATGGGCTGCATGCTCGTTTTCCATTTCAATCTTATAAATAAAATATGCTTTGAAAGCAGTTGATTATATCGCTATCCAACCAAATCTTAGGAACGTTTTATTCTTCGACGTCCTCTAAATACCCATGAGAAATTAACTTTCACTTGTTACCACGGTGACTCAAAAGTGGAAAGAAAATGTTTCCTCTGAATTCTTAGATGCAAATTTCGAGTTCTTACAATTATTTTTAATGTTTTCTAGTCTGTCAAACTACCTACCGATCATAATTGTTATTGTGGATAATACATTAACATGACTTTAAGTGTTAATTTACCAACACTAATACTGGATATGATTTCTCCTTTTGTTTAGAGGTCCAGTACTGGATCGGCAATGCCGATGCCATTGCCGATTCAGTGCTAGACCTCTGTAACACAGTTACAAGGTGGTAGAACCAGTGTAGTTCTACCGGGTAGGTTGTGGTTGCCGGCTCACTGTCATATAAGGCGACCATCTTAGTCCTCGGGAGTAGCAACGTATCTGTGATTGACTTCAGATAGAACCCTTGTTCTGAATGCATTGTTGATTGATAAACAATGAATTGCCATAAATGAAGTATGATTTTAACACAATGTGCTAATTTCATGTTTAACTTTTTGCATACAAATTTCACGCCATGGAACCGCGTTGTTTATTCAAATTATATTAATGGTATGAATCGATTATCGATTATGAAAATGTCGTTTTGGTATAATTGTGATCATTAATGGTTGATGCGTTTAAACGAATTATTTTCGAATACATTGACATACTGACACGATGCATATTGCATTACGTTATAGTTACGTTTTCAATCACATTCACTTGGGATTAAATTAAAAACATATTTTCTGTCTTTACAATACAAAACGTATCGATATCCTATGATCTTCATAGAGGAAAGGAAACCTGAAATTTCTCGCATAAATTATAAGTACGAAAAACTTCACCACAGGAGCCGCAACGTGTCTAGCAATATCAAAAGGGGGACGCAACAGGCCTAAGCTATGGATTACCGCCCTCAGGGGCTTCGCTCTGCAAATTGAATGAACGCAAACATTTCTCTGTAACTGACACACGCCAAAATACAAATGGATCCCCCACACTAACGTGTAACACGACTTCCTCATATAATCTCACACTTCGAAGCTTTTGGACGGTTAATTATTCAGCGACTGCGTAAATTCACCCAGTTGATACTCAAACAAACAGACGTACGTAATCAAGTTGTCACGTAAATACGGCCAAACTAAACAAAGTAGCATGTTGACATGTTTATAGCGTGACAATCACGGATGCTAAAGAAAATTGAAGTTTTCATGTTATGTTCACGTTTAAAAATGTTACGATCGAAGTGTACAGCAAGTTCGGGCGATGGAGCACGTTTGAATATCGTTATTCGATACAACGTTTTGGTTTTGTGTGGTTAACTTTGTGAATTCGTGTTCAATCTGCTGTTTCCTTGTTGTTCTTTTATAAAAAAGAATATGAAAAATCATTTGAAACTTACTATTAGTAGAGCCAACGTGTTTGTAGCTGGTGGAAAAGTTTGCGCTCGCTATTTTCTGTCAAGTGGAAAATTGGCGATGGATTAAAATACGTGCATGTTGAACATTACGCAATATGATGGACGACATCCGTTTAATAAATTGGAGCAACGGTATTAATGTCGAGTGGGAAAATATTACTTGATTGTGAGTTATTATTGGGCATCATGTTAAAGCTACGTCATTTTCCGGAAATGTGGAGCCGTTCGACGGAAATTCATCGGAGGCACCTGCAATTTGTGCCCCGTTTGAAAATTCACCGGAAACTAGCCAGTTCGGGACGACGCCCTGTAACTTGTCATCATGACTGGGCAAAAGTGTTTATTCCGCTTGACAAAATTACTCGCCGCTGTAAATTGCTCAGTTTAACAATTTGACCCGCTGAACAGCTATCGAAACAAGCTGTGTTACTTAAAATAGTGTTCTAGTGCTGAAAATAAGAGAAACACCTTTTTAATTTTAAAACACTTTTAAATGTTTTTGATTTGTCAAGTCTATCAATATTTAAGATTTTGTGATTTTCAACAATGAAAGTTTTAATATCTAGTTAATTATTAATTGGTCAATTTTCGTTAATTTGTTTTATAAGTCTAAATACAAAAAGAAAAATCAATTTAAATTTTCCCATATAAGAAAATAAATCAACTTTAAACATTAAGTTACAAATTTTATTGATTAAATTAATTAATTAAAGTAACAAAAAAATATTAACATTTTCGCATGTAACAAAAAAATAACAGAAGGTCGAAAAGTGATACATGTTTACCTTACTCATTAGCGAAATGGGCTCACACGGAGTTGTAATTACTGAGACCTACATTAAAAATATGAGTAACCATTTTACGTTGTTAAAAATGTGTAAACACAATAATAGTCATTTTGAAATACTTTCATAGGAAAACACTGCGATGGTGAATGTAGCTTCTTCTATAAAACAATAAAGAACTGTATAAATAAAAGCGACATTGCAGCTAAACCTCATGCATATAAAATTAGGCGAGATTAGCCGTCTATTCATTGCGAAAATATATGAGGTTGTCAAGTATTTAACTTTTAAATTACTATTTTTATATTTTACTATTGATTAAGGAAAAAAAACTTACCGTCCGGAGATTGTACTTATACTTTAAAGCAATGTAACTTACATACTTAACATTTTTATCGTTTTATAATTAAATAAATTTGTGTATAATAATATTAACTTTCTTTATATAAAATATATCATAATCTACTTTACGCCACGTACATCAGACATAAATTGCTCTGTCTAATAAGTAATTCATTGGTGCGAGGTGCACAATCGATAACAGTAAATAATAAATGTTGAAAAGCAGTTGAAAGGCAATTAAGCGATAAATTCACTTTTTATTGTCTACATTACATTGTTTATGTGAAATACATAATTATTTACCCAGAATCCTTTAGTCCACCGCGCCATGTGCGAATTGGTAACCTTCACACAACTTTGAAAACTTCTTTTAAATAACTCTGTGTGAAGATTTTTCTTGATGTTTTCCTTCAAAGCAGTACTAGTTAGTCATTCAAGAAAAATCTATGGTGCACGCTTTGGATGCGAACCTCGGACTTCACGTACATGATATTAAATTTCTGAAAAAGATTGCATGTAACATAAATTTCAGACTATATTATATATATCCACTCATTTGCGATCTTCAAGGTCGGCACCGTAACACATCAAATACTTCATAAGTACAGCCTGTCAGGACATGGACATTTTATTTATAGTGGACTCTACAAACCTATTGAACGAAATAAACAGCCGCTTACTTATAGAAATAATTGTGGAAAAACGAGTAATACTTTACTATCACTGGAAAATCCTACACAAAAGATTCTCCTACCATTAAGATGAACATAGGTAACGATAGAATGTCGATTCGATGTGTTATATTAAGACTTACCTGTTTACATGTTTCTTCACAATATAACCGATACTGCCAAGAATATTTACAATGATAATAGCATTGTCAAATTGTCACAGAAGCTCGGAGCTGTGATCATTAATCAGTGTCCTCTAACAAAGCAGTAGATTCATAAAAGAACCGAAATCAGGCGCCACATATATTGATGTCGTGACTACCGCGCATTTTAATAGCACGTATTTCTTACTTGTGTGCTTGTAACAAATTTATACAACAAATGAACTAAAATAATACTTTACAAGAAAGTTATTTTTTGATGTATAAAAATAAAATTCTTTCTTTTTTCGTGACTTTACTAATATTCTTCATACATACGACCTTATATTTTGCTTACTTTATATCAGAAACTGTACTTATTATTTGGATTAACCACTCAGGTAGACAAATAGTATTTATGAATATTCATGCAGTTAAAAAAACTTAAGCATATTGAAAAATTAAAATATATTTATATTACCAAGCTTAATTTTCATATAAATAAACTCAAAGAAAAAAATCTCAAACTTTTGCTCTTTTATTATCTTAATATATATAAATTACATACCACGTTGTTTGTCCGCGATAAACTCCTAAACTACTAAATCGATTTTAATAAAATTTGCACACCGTGTGCAGTTTGATACAACTTGAAAGATGAGATAGCTTATATCTTACAAATTACGTGTTTGTCCGCTCTAAAAATGGACTCCTAAATTACTAGGTATATAGTATAGGTATGTAACCACTGTTAAATTCATTTAGGGTTCCGTACCCAAAGGGTAAAAACGAGACCCAATTACTAAGACTCCGTTGTCCATCAGTTCGTCTATCCGTCTGTCTGTCACAAAGTTCGTATATTTCATGAAACGTGATAGGCAGACAGAATTTTTTTACAGATGATGTAAGATATACTACATATAGTAAAAACAGAATAAATAAATATTTAAGGGTGCTCCCACACAAAAAAACTTGTTTTTTTTGCTTAATATTAATAATGGCAACAAGTAGACGCTTGAAATATTCACAGAATATTTAGTTATAATAGGTCTTTACCTATGAAATTGCCGTTTTTCATGAAATAAATGAAGCGTATTTTTTTTTATATATATTTTATTTTTATTAATCAAAGTAATCACCCATACAATCAATGTATCTTTGCCAACGCATTGGTAGCTTATTGATGTCCTTCTTGAAGGAATCAGCTGGACGGGAGGCAACAAATTCTTCAAAGGCATTTTGTACTGCCTCTCGGGTATTGATTTTTTTCCCCGCCAAGAAGTTATCCAAATTCTGGAAAAAGTAGAAGTCTGTAGGCGCAAGGTCTGATGAGTACGGCGGATGACGGAGAACTTCCAACAACAGCTCGTGTAGCTTGGAGACCGTCTCGACGTCGGCGCTCAACAAACTTTGCTAGATCACAACGACGAAACTATGTTCTACGCGTATGTGTGCTAACTACGCTAACTTCTATGATTTAGCAGTAGCCATGCATCATCAGGATCGAGGACTAGAAGGTCAAATTTTATCATATAATATAATTTTGCCTTATATTCCTAATGTTAGTTCCAAGTTTCATAAGAATCGAGTAACTAG
The DNA here is from genome assembly GCA_002930495.1 of Cecropterus lyciades. Lineage (NCBI taxonomy): Eukaryota > Metazoa > Arthropoda > Insecta > Lepidoptera > Hesperiidae > Cecropterus > Cecropterus lyciades. The sequence continues at coordinate 212,792 of MOOZ01001776.1, read as the reverse complement.
AAGATGAGTGATCCCAATTTATCTAAAAAACAGGTGGAGTGATAGTGGTTTCCACCTCATAACTTGAAGAGTTTACCGTCCAATCACACCTATGTCCAAAAAAGAAAGTTCCATACTGAAATTTCCCATCAAATGGTCAAAAAATAATTGAAATTGGTTTAGAAACACTTGAGTTATTCAAGATAGTATTTTTTCGATGTTCCGGGAAGACTGCCCAAAAATGTTCAATTTCCAAAAAATGGAACCCCCTGTGAAACTAACCGCATCGAATGTCGTTTAAATCGTGTTGATCGGTAACTGCATCGCGTAGTAAAGCGTGAACATACGCGACGAATAGATAACCTCTCTTCTTCTAGGAAGTCGGTTAAAAATGTTCGAATGCGATGAAAACAAACCAGTAACTATTAAACAAATGACGAATGAATTTAAAATAAAATTAAATAGAAATTAATTATCAGCCAAAAAATATTTAGATTTGAAATGGCCAGTACGGCAGAACAGCAATTTCATAGGTAAAGACCTAATATATTCATTTCAAAATAAATAATGAAATCAAAATAAAATAAATATGTAAGGGTGGTTTCCATACAACAAACGTGACTTTTTGCCGTTTTTTTTATTGATAATGTTACGGAATAAGAGGAGGCATTGTTTTAAAAAAGAGTGTTTTTTCCCATAGTCAGATATTATATGTTGGTTTATTTCTGGTTTGATATGCATAAAAACAATTCATTTTGCTGCCAGATAATAAAACTATATCAAATATTATACACAAAGAAGTATTGACATTTAAAATAATCATAATATTTTACATAATAGAGCATACATGTTTCGGCAAATTGGCATGGCATATATATATATATGCCATGCCATATATATATATATATATTGTAGCTTTGTTCTTGTTAAAATTCTCACAATCTTAAAACAATCGGATAAAAAATACTGCGATTCGTATTTCACACAATTAACGGGAGATTTCTACTGTAATTCAAAGTAAAATTCGTATGTGTCTACTGTTACAAGCACGAACAAAGGTAAGTTTAAGATTTGTGGCGCGGTTAACCAAAGATGTTTTGTTGCAAGTAACTTGGAAGGCAGATATTCCGGTAATCGATTGCTTGTAGCGACCTACACATTTGTACGTTTCTTTTCAATTAATTAGAGTAGTATTATCCCACTTTGGTATGGCCAGTATCCTTAATACTATGTTTTTCATTTTAAGGGCATTAAATTTAACGTATTGAAATCAACAGACTTAACAGGACTAGAAGATAAAAATGATAATAATATAAAGCATGAAAAACTAAGTTTTTGTTCATTTATTTCTGAACCTGTACCCCTTTTATAAAGTAAAGTTTTAAAATTATACATTGGGGTAAAAAAAAAATCATATCATATAGAAACCTGTAGAAAACAAAACATACTTCAAAACAGTCGTCGATAATATAATCCGTTAAACGTCTCTAGAATTCAGAAAGTAGAGTAAGAGTCCATGTGGTCATCACTTAAGCAGGCTATCGATCCGCAGCCTCATTCATGCAGAGTCACACGCCCGAATGTTACACCTAAGGGTCAGGGGGCTTTCGTTATATTGCCAGTTCATATTTTTACTTACCTAAATACTCTAGCTACTATGACACTATTAAATTCGACCATTCAGGTAAATGAACGATTTATGTTTTACTTCTATTTATCAAACATTTTTAACAATCTTCTATTATTGTTCCAAAAATACTTTAAAATGAAGTTCATTTCGCAAATAACAGCTCACAAGTAAATAATGATAAACTTTTAACAGATAAAATACTTATTTCTAATAGTGTTGCAATTTGTTGAAATAGAAATGTCAATAATTTCCCGAGAGACCTCGCACCCGGCGGCGCTCTCAATTTATTGCACGGATCCAACTTCAATTACCCACCACTTTCAGCTGCACTTGAACATGTTCGGAATTTAAAATGGAATTTTAAACGAAAAATGTACTTTCACCTTTTTCACGTGTGTAAATGCGAACTTTCGGACACCGAGTGGGCAATTAATCGTCACAGTCATCTTGAATCGACAGCCGGCTGCGATTGATTAATAGCCAATCGAGAAGCTTGATAATCAGATAATACATTTGCGTCGACTAAACACGCAGTCGTTTTTTACACGGCATATTATATTCACGATTTATGTAACCCCGGCAAAAACGCGGTGGAACTGACACTCGCCGTTTTCTCCACGAAAATGTGTGTCGATTAGGGTAAGAAAATTACGAGCTAGCGATAGAGTCTACGAAACTATTACTTCGCGAGGCAACCGACCATTACCCGTTATTTAGTCAAGTGGTATTCGGCACTGGCAACATCTTTCCCGGTGATATATAGTTGGTAAACTAATGTTATCTCGGAATGAAAATAACTGTAGTATTTTAGCGCTACACGTATAAAAATGTATTATAATTTCTTTTCTTCTTAATAACTTCATTGTTTTGAATAGATATAACTTATTCGCAATTGTCATTTGGTGACAAAAAGTTTAAACAACGTAATTGATCGGGAAAGTATTTTTGTGTTTATACTGTGTGAGAAAAAGGAAATTCGAAGAGAAGCTGGCACTGTGGAATGGCTTGGAAAGTTAAACTGGAGAAGTTTTCCTTACATTACTCGTGAGACTAAGCGACTACTTCGTAAGCCATTGTTTATATTTATAGCGATTCTTGTCTAACTACGAGAAATAAGCGCTAATCGAACTTGACGCATAAAGCAGTGAATAATATAGTAGTAAGCATGTACAGAAACAAAACTATTTTTAATTCATAAAAGCATATATTAATGAACGAACGTCATAACGTAAGAAATATAAACTGAAATTCAATGATTTTTCTGTTATAGTTAATAGTTTCAAATCATTTTTATATCTTTCATTTCTATTGCAATAATATGGTGCGTTATTAGTTTCGTACCTTTCAATAAATAATGTTGATATCGTTGCTTAACAAAATCTGTACGCAAAATTTATAACTCCTCACTACTCGATGGGAAGTTTTGCTATCGCTTCTCCAAAATGTAGGTGAGCCTCATTGTTGGCAGTTCGCCACGAAGCGGCAGTGGCACTGGTGCCACAAATACAACTCGGGGAAATAACTACGCTTATGGTTCACTAGTGACACGGCCAGGTTCCTCACACCCTTAACGCTATTTAGTTACTTAGTTACTTGGAATGCTGTTATTTCCTGCTCTGTAGTTTATAGAACATGACTAAAACATTAAGTATTCCAATTTAGTTCAATGGACTCAGCAACGCGACGAGTACCGACCTCACGTCAAAGTTCTACGTGATTATAGGTATCCATAACGTAGAGAAACTACTATCAGATAGACTACACGACTGCATGCCCCTTTTAACGTTATTACTACATATTATACATATGTATATGATTTGTACTCATCCGAAGCTACGTGTATTAAACAGATTCGGGATCAGTTTCGGTTATAAATTCTATATATTGTAGTTATTTTCACAGTTGATCATCGATATATGTACTTTAGTAGTATTGCTATTAATACTCAATGAATGACTAATTACATATATTAAGGTCATTGAACTTCCCAACATTTGAAAATCATAAACATTTATTATGAAACTGTTGCACAATGCAAAGCAATGTCCGATCATATCCGTTTCAAATTATTGGTAAAATTGGCTCATTCGTTGGATAACAGTTGTAATCTAATAGATTTAATTTGGCATTTATACGCAATGCTATATTTTATTGGCATAATATTATTTGTTCCCCTTTTCGTACGCATAACTTGTATTATGTCAATGATAAAGATTTTTTAATATATACTAACAAGTGAAATGAAAAATGTTTTTTTTTAATACTCGGCGCTTTTTATCGTTCAATTATTTGTTTATTTTCCTTTTTGTCGTTTAATTGTTTATAGTCGTTCAATTACAATATAATACAATTAAAATATTTACAACATGACTATTGATTACACAATCTTTTGGTATTCAATTATAAAGAGGATTTATAGCTTATAAAAATAGGTAAAGTTTAGAACAAAGGGAGCTACTTATTTTAGGGCCTGGGGCAAGTGCCGCCTTTATTGCTTTTAAAAAGTTTTCAAACACAATAGGAATCGTGCTTATTCAGTCACCCGGGCGTTTTCATGCAAAAATATGGAGCTACATACAAAAAATTATGATAAAGACATATCTTTATCATAATTTTTAATTGATGAATAGTTAAAAATACTATTTTTGTAAAATTTTCAAAAGTTTTCGAAAAAATTGTAAACTAATTGTAACGTAGGCAATTATTACTGGAAAAAATATATTTTTATAACTTACTATACACAGTTGTAGTCAGAACATTACTCAATATATTATGTATGTTCTGTTACTTTTTAACATTTCTAGAAATC
>MOOZ01001776.1:196143-208166 GCA_002930495.1 Cecropterus lyciades | reverse complement strand
ATTTTCAAAAGTTTTCGAAAAAATTGTAAACTAATTGTAACGTAGGCAATTCTTACTGGAAAAAATATATTTTTATAACTTACTATACACAGTTGTAGTCAGAACATTACTCAATATATTATGTATGTTCTGTTACTTTTTAACATTTCTAGAAATGCGTCTACGTATTCGATACACAAAAAATATAAGAGCGAAATTAGTTAGCTGTAAGTAAAATTATAAAATGCTAATTTCAATGTTACCGTTGAATACAAATGAAGGATGTACTCACAAAGACATAAAGAACCTGCGGACAAAGGCCCTCGCCCCTTATTCAAATTAATTTCCTCATTTTGACCTAATTATACAAAATTCTAAGTATTCTTTACAAAACATGAAATTATTAGTAATTTACGATATGAAAAAAAATCTTTAAAAAAAGTATCACGCTAAAAGTTTGTAAGGATGTATTTGTGTTTATTACTCTTTCACGCCGAAATTTGGCACACAGATAGTTTATGACTTAGATTGACATATACTCGTTACCGTGGCAGACGTCATCGAAGCGGGCGGAGTCGCGGGAATAAGCTACTATTCCTATAAACGACTGAATATTCTTACGAATGTTGTTTCACGATGTAACACTTCCGTTAACTTTGTGAAACGCACTTGTATGCTTAATGCACAACACATTATGCGGCGGCGAAAGTCATAGCTCATCGACACGCCTCAGTTGGCGATAGTTGACCTACAACTTGCGTCAACTAGGCCCCACGATGTATTCGTGCGGCAGAACTAATGTGCACTTGATAGTAGAGTTCACTAGAAGCGATTTCCTTCAGAAAAATATTGCAAGTTTTAGCAAAATACATTATTTTGCGATCGGTTGTCAATATTAATTTTCTTTGACTTTAGACAGTCTGAAATTTACAAGACGTTTTACTAGGTTTACACTATACTATACCAAGCAAGCATTTTGATGTGTTTATCATAAATCATAACGTTTATTGCATCATGTGTCAGATAGGATGGTCAGAACAGTAGATAATGTAACAACATAAAACCCTGCAAGGGCGCTGCAATTAGTACTCAGAAATACTTCATTGGAAACTCGAGCCAGAATCTTCATTTATATTTCAATGACCAATGGTATAAAACTTAAAACCCAAATTAAAAAAAAAACCGACATATAAAAATACTTTTAAAAGATAAAATATGGGTACGTATAGGGCCATTTCACAATACAAGTATTATTTAAATATAATCATCACCGCATTAGGGAACCACTAAGTAAATGCTAGTAGGACTTGTGCAGTATATATTAGTAGTAATCATTATCAGTGTCAAGTTGTTAATAAATAGTCAATTTACCAATAGTAAAATTTCTATGATCATAGTGAAACTTCTAAGTCATGCCTAATTACCGCGGGAAACGGGCCCGTTAGCTTAAGATAAGCTTAAGAACTTGACTGTTCTTTCAGCTTATAATAATGACCTTGCATCTATAGCGAAAACGATTTCGACTTTTGTCGAATTTAACTTGACAGTGTATGTGGGTTAAGCTAAAGTACTAAAAGTACAGTTTTTACCTTTACAGATATTAATTGGCATCGGCTCTGGTCATCCTATTCATTTCCTACACATATTATATACTAGCTGAGCTCGCGGTTTCACCCGCGTTAAAAAGAAATGTAACGTGTCATACATTAACATTATGCATGCAGCGGAAGCTCTCATTAGTAAAAAAAAAAACAATTTTGAAACATTCTTCATTGCTGCTCCGCTCCTGTTGATCTTAGCGTGATGATATATAGCCTATAGCCTCCCTCGATAAATGGGCTATCTAACACCGAAAGAATTTTTCAAATCGGACCAGTAGTTCCTGAGATTAGCGCGTTCAAACAAACAAACAAACTCTTCAGCTTTATAATATTAGTATAGATTGTATAGAGAAAAAAATGTATATATTGTAATAATATTTAAACATTAAGGTGCTGGCTACACATTGTTATTTTATGTAAAAAATGTAACATGTGAAAAAAAATATAATAGACAAAATTGAGTATGGTACGCAAAGGATTTTTCACTAAACGATACAAAACTGATTTATCATCATATTGGCTAATTACTACGTTTATTTCCTCCCAACGAATGATTTAGGATGAAATAAAATAAAAAAGGATGTATCAATGACGTAATTACATATATATATATTAATTGTATATACATTTTTATTACAAATATACGTACAGGGTGTGACAGGTAATTATCAAACCTACTTGTGTCACTTTACGTATCCCTAGTGGGCCCTCGCTCGTGTTAATTCATAATCACATCAGTCCGTGCACTCCAATATCCAATTGATTTATCAATGACATGTAAAAGTTCTATTTTATCGATTGTATTTTTATTGTATCGATGTCGTCCATTAAATTATGATTTTTATTTACTTGATGTTTTTTTTTCACACTCAATAATTCGTAATTAATACTTCTTACTAGTTATAATTATGCGAATAGATACATCTACACCTTACATACCGCGTTGTTTATTCCCACAGTAATATAGGAAATTTATATCATAATATAACACAGACTACACTAAAATATTTTTTTTATTTGAAGTAAGGAAGGAGCATGCAGTCCACCTAATGGTAAGTGTCACTGCTATCCATGGACATTTGTAATCAAATTCATATTAAACAGGCGTTTCGTTTGAAGTAAATTGTAAATACATTGCCGAGGATGAAGTTACACTCATCGTAAATAAGCTAATAACCATACCCTTCCAACGAAATAAAAAGAACTGTGTCTCGCTAGAAATTGGTTATAACGGCAGTATTCTACAATCTCGCGATTTAATAATTTACGATTTATTAACATACTTTAAATGAAATTGTGCCTCGTGCCTTCGTTAAGCCTTTCTTCGCCTTTCGCAGTTAACGCCGCCTCGTTACTGCGGGACACAGTCCGTTAGCGTAAGACGGCCTTTAACGAGCCGCGTTGCGCCCGGATGTTCTTTCACGGCCTGCGAAGCGAAGCAACTAAGAAGAATTTAGACCTAATTTAGTTTGTATAGTGCAAAATAACCGTTATAGCTTTTTATAATTCAACCGGAACATATTCGAATGTTCATTTATCGCTCGGATTAACGTGCATACATTTTATATGGGAAATATTCCATTTCACTTTAATAACTTTCATCTGCGTTCCACTACACGTATCACGATGAAAGATATGTTCGACAAATTTACATTTTAATACCAAAATGACGATATACGTATAATCTCGATATGTGAGAGAATGCTCTAGAAAAAGTTCAACACGACGTCTCACTGCTTATAAATACTTATATTTAGACTTTTAGCTCATACTCCTACTACAACATAACAGATAATTTTAAAGGTGGTAAAAGCTTTTACTGTTCGATTCCGGAAACATCACCGCCTCACCTTTTTCTGCCTAATAAAAACAGTTTTGATTGGAAGGATGTGTAAAAGAGACTTATCCGAGGCGTTTTCGCTTAGTATTTAGTGGTAGCAACGCATCTGTTGCTAATCACAGAGAAAACAGTAATCGTATCCGATTAATTACAGAGGTACATGGACAGATATGGTAATTTACAATCAGATGGATAGTATGCTCCTTTGCTAATTCTACGGTATAAGTAATATTAATAATAATATTATATTTTTTTCACTGACTCTAACTTCACAATACAACAAATGACATGATGATAATATTACAACATGCAAAAATATTGTTGTCCTTACTAGCAAATACATGTTGCATACTTTTTATCACGTAAGAAATAGGCACTAGAGTACAATTCTAATCTCCGTAGCATTTATAGCGAGACATGAAGCTCTAAGATAAGCTTTTTGTTGACAAAGTTATCGACTTCATTTTATCTATCCTTATTACTCTAATGAAGCTTTCCAAGTTTAATGCTACATTTTTTCGATGTCTTAATACCACCATAGATATATTGGGCAACGGGTTATAATACTGGTTGATAGATATTAACCATTCTGGATATCAGACGACACATAATCTTATATATTTGTGTAAATTGAAGACATGTAAAGTCAATTATGAAGTCATCAACATTTGATTCTTTTCATAAACATGCTAACGTGCGGTGTTGTTGTGCGATATAACTTCCGCCTTTGCCACAGTCTACGGCGTAGAGGTCGTAGCCTGAAGCGATGCCTCATTACCGCCGGCTTAGTACTGATTAGCGTAAGACGAAGTTTAGCGGTGCAGCCAATCTATCACTTCCGGTTTGAGATTACCTTTAAAACTAAACATGTAATTAGGAGCTACAATGTTTTTGTTCAAGAATAGTTTAAGCGTATATTACTTTTATCATGAAGGCTTCGTGAACTTGTTCAGACAGTTTTATCATTTGAACTGTTATGTTTTCTATTTAAAGAAAATAAATATCTAGACAACAAAGGCACTCAACTTTTTCGGTGTCTTTAAAAGCCTTCACGAGTTGCCGCTGGTCAAGGCAAAATAATATTGACTATAATAGTTCTAAGTCTTATTCTGACGTACTGGCACATCGATATTTACATTAATTCCAACATTATAAACGTTAAATCTTTAAATTGCCATTTAAATGCACGTTAACTTATATTTTATTCTCTTCGCTGGAGAATAATTTTACGACGTTAACTGAGATGAGTTATTAAAAGCGCTCTTACAAATCTTTTTCAAAGACATAAAATACTTTGAATAAGATTTCGAGGGAGACATGACCTCAATACATATTAGCATACTTTTGGAGGCACACGGAGTATTGAAACAATGCGGTTCTTATAATTCTGGGATCGTACGCGTAAGCCAAATGTTTCTCTCGGCCCTACATTTTACTTATGGGTGTCATTTTGTGCGAGTCTTTTCAGAATTTTTTATACAAAATACGCTTAGAGCATATGATTTGAATAACGTAACGATTAAAAAATAGTCCACAGATGTGCTCGGGTTTGGCTTTAGATATCCAGTACTAAATTGAAGTGCTCAACCGCTTATCGGTTACGCTTACAAGTCTTTTATACTTCATAAAGGCACTTCGCTGTCTGTTATACAACCGTTACGCTATCCACTCTAGCAATAACAACATTTAACACATTGTGAGGGAATGTTACATTATTCAGCGCAGTAGCCGAGCGTCCAAGTAATTTCATGCGGATAACGTACCGACGACACTTGCCTGCACTCCACCGTCCTCCGCGAACAAAGGAATGAATAACATATACAGGTGCTTGCGAAGCGCTTTCTCCCTTTCATACCTTCCTCGAAAAAGACATTTGCAACTGCTCGCATGTGATGATTTAAAATGCCCAGTAGATTGCGCAAGTACCAATCAGTAGTACTTTTGGAAATATTCAAAGTGAATTTATCACTCGTGCAATGTCTCTACAGTATCTATTTATTTTAAGACCATGTTACATATTTAACGTGTAACAAAAATAAATCATCAGTCGTACTGACGAAATCTCTGACAGATAAAAATGATCTGACGCCAGTGCTGTGATTTGACAGGTATATCCACAGGGAAAAATGCGAGTATCTAACGGATACAGAAATCAGAGAAAATGTAGCTGATCGCAATCCTGTAATGACCTTAATTTATGTGCTGTATTTTGGTTTGAAGGGTGAAGAATACCAAAAGCTAAATCATAGATACTAATAGGAGCTTAGTTAGAATTTAGGAAGAATATTTTTTTTATTTCTTCTAAATAAACCTAAAAGTAAATGTAAACCTAAAGGTCTACCAATGCGCACTGGGCCAGCGCGGTGGACTATGGCCTAAAACTCTCTCATTCTAAGAGAATACCCGTGCCCAGCAGTGGGACAGTTATGGGACAGTTATGGGACAGTTATCTAAAATACACGATATATTTGATACAAAATAGTATTTGCGGCAGTTCTCGCGCGAGCTGCTAACGTCTACGCAACAAACCACTCGCAACGTGCAAGTCGGACTAAAAGCCTCAAGGCGCTCAACTCAAACATCTCAAGTCTAATCTTGTACATTCTAGTACACGGTCTTATTCTCCTTGTTTAAATTTACATCACATGCTCGAATGTAGAGCGAGTAAAGTGGAAACGTTACTTTTTTCTTAAGCGACTTTCAACCATTTTTTCATTTGATGCGGATTTTCATAATATCCAAATGTACATGTAGCATATGCTATGAGCTATAGGCATTCAAAGAAACTAAAATCTGCCACAACAATTTCGCCGGATACGTTGGCTGAAATGAAATGCTAATTTGGAACTCGTACAAAAGGCTAGACTTAATTTTGAAGATCAAGAGAACATATTAAAAACTCCGACACTCTGGATATAAAGGCTGTATAATTAAAAAGGGTTGAGCGTCGCATTAATCTTGAGGCGAGAGAGAATGGGAGCGTCATTAAACGAAAGCCGACGTTCAGCGATTCGTCGTCCATCACTCCCAATAATCATCCACTGCGCGTTCCGCAGTCTCGGCTACACTAAACCTACTTGCTCAACTTTGGTCATTATCTCATCGTTTTTTCGGTTTGGACGGGTTCTATTATCACTTTTTTGTATTAAACATAGTGACTTATTCGTTTACGATATAATCTAACTCATATTCGATGTTTGTAACAGACTAAAATAATATTATGAAAAGAAATGAAAGAATTCAGAGAGAAAAGATAATATTCAATAGCGCTATTAATATTTTTGTAAAGTGCCCCTGATATTACGTGATCAATACTTCCAATGATAACTTGTAGACCTAAATAAGGTAGCATTTTATCTTAGGTTCATCGCAGTTGCTGTCCAGATTAACATAGTCAAATGGAGTTCTCTTTTTTTTAAGAGAGAATATTATTAATTGCCTAAAACATATTGTAACTAACCATGTAATGGTTTCGTAGGGTTACCATTTTGAGCGCTATTCTTTAAAATAACCTTTAACTATGGATTTTATTCAATTCATAAACTTTCCATGTAAGTTCTCCAGGCACTGAATTATGGAACAGTGAGAAACGTAAGTTTACAAATAAAATTAATTTGAAAGCAAAGTTCAATTTAAAGAATTAAGACCGAAGAAGCAGCATTTAAGGTATATAAATAAAGTGCTTGCTTCCATGCAAAATGTTCTTTTCATCCAAGTTTCCACACCGTTGGCTTCGTGGAAAATTATTTATTTTCTTTTAAATAAAAGTAACTAGAGTATGCATTTAAGGGAAAATCTATTTCACTAATTTTTATAGATCTGAATATGAAACCAACCTGTAAATTACTTGAAATCCTCATATGTATGCATATATTACAAACATCAGATAAAACTTAACTAAATAGAAATGACATACACCAGCAACTTTTTATCTATTCCACAAACAGTCCTACACCCTAGACGACCTATGACAAATAAAATTTATATTGGATATTAGATTTCCAATTCAAATACACATTAGACTTGGAAATCGGAGCGCTATTCAGGACAGGGATCGTGGAGAGGCACTTCTACTGTACTGGATTTAAGCCGTCTTGAGCGCGAATACGGTGAGATTAATCACAAGGATAACCGTAAGCCATACCTGCGAGCCTGTGTAAGGCGCTCCGGGGGCACGGCCTTGTCCTACTGTTGGTCGTCTATATTTAGCCGCCCGCCCTCGCCCCCGCCCGCCCTAACTCCCGTCAATGGTGCTATTTAAAGCCCGAGTGCTACTGGAAACGTCCAATATCGATACGTGTCTCGCGATAAAACAACGTTATAGTCATTGTTGCTCATTAAATTCAGTTTATAGACATTTATAAATACTGCACTATTTGGTGTTTGCAATACCAAATAGAAAAAAGTGTTATTACTATTACATCATATTTATAATTCAAGGATATCGTTGGATCGAAAAATGGGCACTCGAAATCAAATGGCCAACAAATTGTTTTTCTCTAGGTTAATTTCGCCCGGCGCCTGAACGTCTGCCAAACAAAAATACCTTCCGTATTCGTTCCAACTTTATCACATATTTAGTAGGAAACAGAATTCTAGTAACTTGTGAATGGAGCGAACAGAAAGTTAGAGGGCACGGGAAGAGCTATATGCTACATTTTATACCAAAAATGCAGAATTCCCAAGTAAAAGTTGAATGAATGTTTCATTCAAACGGGTTAGCTAACGGAAAACAGAGTGCAGCATGTTATTACCTATAAATAATTTAATCAAATAAAGGTTAAGATCTGCATTGCGAAGTGGTTATTACACTAGACCAACACACGGAGAATACCGTTTCGATTTCCGATAAGGCTCTGGGTAATGAATTTAGATGTTTATTTTGGGTCTCGGTGTTTGAGTACTCGTCTTTGTCGATGGTATCAATAAATTCAATGCCTTACGCATTGAATCCTAGTATAGCCTTATAAGGGCAGGGATCGTCTTTAATATCAAATTACATTATATCATTGATAAGGAACTTAATGCCAATGTAAAATATTGCGTTTTCATACGATGTTTACTTCAAAAATCCTCAAGAGATAAAAGGTGTGATAAATATTTCGCACTTGGTACAGCCAGCAAGGTGGTCTATTCCCTAGACTCCTCTCATGAGTTCATCAAGAGGTGATTCGTGCCCAGCTCTTACATAATAATAGGTCGATAACGAAGTGAACAGATGTAATCTCCAGGAAAATAGTCTCGCAACAATACTCGGAAAGTATTATCTTGGTGGAGCTCTTTGTGGTTCGACTCCGGAAGCACAACTGCCACACCTATTTCTACCTAACAATAGCAGTGTTATACGATGTTGTGTTCTGGTCTGAAGGGTGTGGTGAGGGAGACATACTTTTCCAAGGCATTCTATCTTAGTCCTCAGGGGTAGTAACGTATCTGTGATTAACCTTAGGTGAGACTTTGATCTTACCTAGGGTTGATTACAGATGTCCATGAGCGGCAGTAGCCATTGACCATCAGGTAGGCTGCATGCTCGTTTGCTACTTCCATACCATAAAAAATTTCTGAATCACTCTATCAAACTTGTTAGTTTATTATTAGTCAAACTCTATCAAATCAAACAAAATCCTGAGCAATTTGTCCGTCTCTGAACCAGTTAAGTATTAAGGCAGTAAATTATTTTAAAGCAAATCTACCAACGTGTAAATTCCATATTTTTATTCCCTAGCGTAATTGCGCATGCTTTTAGAATTTGAAATCGACTTTAAAGCGCTGTTATATTAAAACTGTTCTCTTTACACCTTCTATTTATTCTCCACACTAACTGAATTAGTAATTCAGTAGTTCCTTTCAGCCTCTACCTTTGTAGCTTACTTCACTACCCCTCATAGTATTGATATTCGTTTATAATTAATAAATATTGCTTTACTGAGAATTTTTTAAATCATTGTAATTGTAATGACCATAACTTTTCAATTTTATTTCATATAATTCTTTTATTTTCATATAATCGCTAAGCCTGCCAACAAGAATTTCCTTCGTAGTTAATGCCTGAGTACACAAAAAGAAATTATATAGACCAGCTACATATATGAATACATACATAGATAAGTATCTAAAGTACCAGGCCGACCAACTGCCATGGCATACGGGTCGACACTTAAATGTAGATCTCTTAATTATGAACCACTCAACCAAAATCTTTTTCTTTTGTAAGTTTGAATTCTCCGAGAGCGCCCCATTTCCTACGTTTCCGTTACGAATTTAAATTAAATAAATTCTGAGCGCCACTAAAATTAAAGCATTTTAAGTATCTATTTACACGTACTACAACCACACCACAACGATCACTATGTGGACGGGTGCAAATTTGTACGACAAATTATACTTTCATGAACATGAACCACATTTTTGTAGTTACAACAAGGCTACAAGAAGCTGTAGCTGCATCTAGTGTGGCTGTAGTAGGTAGGTACGTGGAAATGCATACTAAATGAAATGTGTGAATTAATACTTAATTAAATGTGTGATTAGTCAAAATGGGCATTACCTACTTATAATTTTATTTGAACATTTATTATGTATACATAAATTCTTAAGATCTATATTCTCAAGATCTCCATAGAAGTGTCTTATTTATTGGATATTTTAATAAAAGATTAAATTAAAGAAACAAGAACAAGATATACTATACAAAATATATTACTTTTTTCCCTTTCCATTCATGCGTTAGCCTAGATGGCCACAGCTTGTCGTAGACCTTTCAAAGAAAGGTAAAGTACTCACCACGCCTGATTGTGCAATTAGCGCATACTAGTAACCGTTATAAATGAGTCACTTCTGAGAGAGATGCTGCTCACCTTTTAAATTTGATCCCTCAGTCGCTCAGTCTACAACGTCAAAGAAAGAAGTGGCCTTTTACACCGATATAATATAGCAAGCGACAAGAATAATTTTTACTTCTAAGCTTATCTTAAGTTACCAAGCCACGTACTCTTCTATGTTCACTCGGCGAGCCAGTATATGAAAATGTTTATTCTTTGCAAATGTATTCATAAAACAATGGCCACTACGAAGCATCATTTCTGGCACGAGCTATTCATACGAATAACGAGAATGTCTTGAGAAAACTTTATTATACTTGTTATAACTCGCCTTACAAGGAAAATAGATATGAATTAGACAAAAAGCGCTTTTACTAAATTTCAGCAACAAAAAATTCCATCGAATTTGTATATTAAGTTATATTTTTTTATATAAACAAAAACATAATTGTACCTTTCGACCTGTTTAACACGAGCCTGACAGAATAATTAAGTTGTTTTTATGAAGCTCCATAAAAGCTGGCTCCAACGGCTCTAGCTACCTAAAGATTTAAAAGTCTCAGAGATCCTTTTATATTTCTTCAAAAAGAAGTGAAATTTAGATTTGTAAATTATATTCCACTTTTTCAGCAGACTTTATTCGTTCACTTTGCATCTTTTTAAAACGCGACCAGAGATAGATAAGATAAGATTTGTTGACTGCAGGAAAATAACACTGTTTCATTTTCGAACTAAGTTATGGTACAACCTTAGATATTATTATCTAAATCCGTGAAGATTCAATCTTTCATTCTTTTTATGTATGTTACAACCTTTTGGGGCTCAACTCCAGCGGCACCACTGTCACACCTATTTATCTCTTTTTTTTTTATTTATTTATTTATTACAATATAGGTTATATATATGTATACAATAAAAAGTACCCATAAAACCTACATAGGTTTGTCTTGGATACTGTCAGTTGCCAAAGGACTGCCAAGCAAAGTATTCTATTTTTACATTTTTTTTTTTTATTTTTTTTTTATAATATTATTAATCTTATAACGTCAATTTATAATTATAGTGTCAAACGATGCTGTGTTCTGATTTGAAAGGTGTGGTAAGGGTGAGATATTTATCTGAAGCGTTCCTAGTTAGTCTTCAGGGGTAGCAAGACATCTGTGATTGACCTCAGATAGGATTAGAGACCTAACTGACCTTTATTATAGATGTCATGAGCGGCAGTGCCCACTTACGAGCAAGTAGAATGCATGCTCGTTTGCTATTTCCATAATGTAAAAATATATATAATATATTAGAAATGATTATGTAAATAACAATTAAAAAATATATTAAAATTGATATTGTATAGGACCTTCCGCGTGAAGTAACGGGCGCTATTACCTTGGTTCCGATAAGCAGAGGGTTCAAAATTTGATTCCCGGTCAGGCATTCTCAATTAGAATGTTATTATCTGATTAATATTAATTATTATTCACGAATTTTTACTTCTATTTTTAATGTGGTGTCAATAATCTGTGGTATCTGTATCATTTTGCGTTTTAATACTACCTAAGATACAGGTAGTATGAGCAATGAAAAGAAGAAAGTATTAATCTTTACCACATATATATGTTTTTTTGTACATTTTTTATAGTGTGGGATTAGCAAACGAGCATGCAGCCAACCTGATGATAAGTGGCTACTGCCGCCCATGGACATCTGTAATTAACCCTAGGTAAGATCAAAGTCTCACCTAAGGTTAGCCACAGATACGTTGCTACCCCTGAGGACTAAGATGGA
>MOOZ01001776.1:154476-174180 GCA_002930495.1 Cecropterus lyciades | reverse complement strand
TTTTGGAAAAAAACAGGGGTATTTTTGAAAAATAAAAGTAGCCTAAGTTACGCCTTATGATATCAGCTATCCAACAGTGAAAGTCCCGTCAAAATCGGTCCAACGGTTTCAGAGATTAGCCAGAACAAACAGACATACAGACAGACAGACAACAAATTTTACAAACAAACAACAAAACAAACAAAAATTTTACTAAGTGCTGTTTTGTTATCAGTATCGTATATACTTCGATATGCATTTGGTAAAAAACTGTTATTTTGATATTACAAACAGACACTTCAATTTTATTTATATGTATAGATGTGATGAATAGTACATTTATTGAGGAAGCTTATAAGCTATATAACATCACGATGTTTGTTCGTTTTTTTATTTAGCAGCGCGTGGAACCGCGGAGCACAGCTAGTCTATTATATTAATTCCATAATGATATTAGCCTAAATTCATTGCAATTAAGTTTAAAGCCAAACCAAAAGCAAGTGCGGTTAAATGACGAATACGAATTGTTTGCGGGTTACACAAGGCGTTGCTCGACGCTATAACACCAAACTTTTTGCTTTAACCACAAAGTGCCGGTTTTCTACTACATCTGTGTTAAACGTGTTTGTTTACTTTACACCGAATGTGAGATAGTAACATAAATGCTACGAAATTGAATATCATTTATGGAGAAATGCTGGTAATAGTTTATAATAATAATATTATATTATATATCTATAATTATACTTATATATGTACTTTATACATATAGTTATACGTTTATAGTCAAACCAATATAGTTTGTTTAGAATAAGTAGAAATAAGGGATCAGACGCTACAAGATCGTTCCTAGACCAATCAATATAGTTGGTGAAAGAAAATATCATTTATTTTCTATCGAATTCAATAATTCAGAATCAGGAATAAGCCAGTAGAAGAGCACAACAAGTGTACACGAGAGCCGAAAGTCAAAACTGCCTTATCGGCGGCAGATTGGCTTTTTCATTCTAGTTGAAAACCAGTAGCAAGTGGGTAGACAGCGTTATCAGTTCTTAACACTAGTAACTTCGTTAAAAACATTAAAACAAAAACCAGACTGCTTAAAATAAAATTTTTGTTCATAATGATATACATACATTTAATTTAATATTTCTATGATATTTTGTCAAATTCAAGTAAAATTATAATATATATATTTTAAATGGTCTATTTATTAGCTTTTATTGACAGACGATTCGAATGAGAGAGAGACGATTCATACGTCACAATCCTTTAATCCGTTTGGCCTGTAGCGCGTGCCAAAGAAATGGACATACAAACAAACACACATACATACGCTCGAAAAACATTACCCTCCTTCTGACACAGTAGTATAAATATGTGGCTAGATGTTAGAAGTATGACGATGCCGACAAATATATTTTGGAGACACTATTAATCTTTCTTTGTTGTATTACTGGAAACATAAAACATAAAATAAGCTTTCATTTCATATCTAAAAGAAAATTTAAATTAACAATTCTATAAAATGTATGGATATATCAATCAAATAAATTATTAAAATGAAACGAAACAAAACATTTTTTTTCTATAAAAACATAAAAGAAATGCGACATGGATTTTCAAATTTATACACAGTTACCGATTATTTATCAATTCCTGTCAATGTGAACAAAAACTTAGAAAACAAATAACTGTGTCACAATATCTAACAATCAAAACTCGGTTTAAATGGCTTACAATGTTACAGTTCAGAGACACACGTAAGTAACGATGGGCTCAAGAATTTAATAACGAAAATGAATGCCTCGCCGTCTTTGTTGCCAAGAGGATGCAATAAATTACGCGGGTATTATTAAGTTGATTAAATTGCCGAATCCACAGGCCAGTGAAAATGTACTAATTTTGTCCTACGGCCTAATTTATCAATTTGATACGGGTCGGACGCTTCAGATAAGTGTTCAGCGTCTTGTCCTTCGTGTTTAGTTTAAATTAAATTTGGACAGTTTTTAATATCGCTACAGTATTTGCTAACTGCTAAATAAGAGACATTTTGTACTAATCTGGGATTTAAAAATCTGTTATAAGATACATATAAACTAATTTAAACATAGCATATATGATCTTTTTATATCTAAAAGCTCGTTGGGAGACTTCGCACGTCAATAAAAAAGACCAAGTCTTCCGGTAGTAGTTATCTTACTGATTTTTTCTCCAATCTAGTACAGCCTGGGAATCAGAGTAAGGAATTCACTGTTTTACTATGTAGTATATAAATCGTGGCAGACTTGTGTCATATAATGTAATATGGCACAGGAGTCTGTCATGCAAAAGGTTCCGGTTTGATTATCAACCTCGCAGAAATATAACGGGTCTAAATGTTTGTTCTGTCAGACCGTTATGTGGACACATAACAGAAACACTGGTGTTTGCGTGATGTAATAATTTATTTATTGTATAATTTGGAAATAAGAATTGTATTTTGACGTGCAGGTCGTGCGATAGAACGAGTGTGCGCGGGCGGCGACGGCGCGGGCATGGTGTCGGCCGCGCGCACGCTGCTGGCGTCCGTCACGCGCGTGCTGCTACTGGCTGACATGGTAGTCGTACGGCAATTGTTACTCGCTAAGGATAAGGTAAAACTATCACTCAACCATCCACCACCCACAGCGAAAGACATTCCCAAATCATTGACACTGGGTGACTGTAAGCAAGCGTTTCAATACCCTTGGCAACTTTTAAGATCGA
Source organism: Cecropterus lyciades (assembly GCA_002930495.1). Taxonomy (NCBI): domain Eukaryota; kingdom Metazoa; phylum Arthropoda; class Insecta; order Lepidoptera; family Hesperiidae; genus Cecropterus; species Cecropterus lyciades. The sequence continues at coordinate 171,453 of MOOZ01001776.1, read as the reverse complement.
TACTTTCTATAAACTCATTTTTTACTAGATCTTCTAATTATGCCTTAGCTGACGACGACTCCTTAGTTGTAGATGAATTATGCCACCTAAATCGCATACGATTATTTCTCATTTTTAAGCTTCCACGGACTAGGCGAAAGTTCTCTTCCTTTTTATCATTCAGTATCTTGCATTCACTTTCATATTTTCCACTTGTTAGCTAAACACGTTTAGTAGATCCTTTTATTATGTGCAAAGTTTATATTCTAAAGGCGTCGAAACTTCGATATCAGCGTGCTTATACTAAAGTTGTCGGTGAGTTATCGTGAATTGTGTGCATGCGGGCAGGTGGCGCGTTCACTGGATCGCTTGGAGTCAGTGTCCAACTTCGCAGAATTCGTGCGTGCCTTCACGGAGTTCGGGGGAGGAATGGTGGAGCTGGCGAGGCTCACGGCTGAAAGACGAGCGGATTTACGCGACGAGAGGCGGAGAGCGCAAGTTGCGGCCGCGAGAAATGTCCTAGAACGATCTACGCTTATGTTACTCACTTCGTCCAAGGTACTCGAGACATTTCAATACTTAATTTTCATTGATATAATCATCCGGGCATATTTTAACTTTGTGTTTAATTCATGTTCCTATCTACTAACATACTACTAACTGCTTACTAGCAAATATGACGAAATTCCTTCCTAACTCTCAGATAATTTTATCTTACAACTTATAACTTATACAACTTTCTACAAAACACATTCGTGTTTTCTAGTGCAAACAAAAAGTTGTAGCGGTGGAGTCGACAACATGATCTAGAACCAGATATTTGTAACACTTTATATTTGCTTTATAATTATTGCTAGTAAAACAACTCGAAAAGAACACGCAAGGAGTATAAATTCCATCTCTCTAAAATTTCAATTCACTTTTAATATTATACGTATTAATTTTAAGGAGTTAGGAAGGACGGATAACTATAAATTTTCGGCACCAGTGGCCGGCGAAGTTCACGGCTCGTGTAAATTAGGCCCGTGGCCCGGTGGCCTTCTCCCATCAATTATGTAGGTACCGCGCCAATTCGGGGCACGGTGCTTTGTTTGTGACAACGGACTTTATGGCAGCCATTTCTCCTTTCATTTTATAGTCAAAATCCAGTTTGATTCCAGCACGATATCGCACCGGAATATGCAATAGTAAAACAACATCAATCGTGGTTAGGTAACTTTATCGTTGCGATTGGAATCTCATAAGAATTTATATAGCATAAGCTTCTAACGTTAACCGCAGTACGACCAAACTCATTTTACATTTAAGTGCATATTAAGGCATAAAACGCAAAGCCTTATTTCGTTCTCTTAACAAATGAAAATTTTAAATAACTCAAAATTTTGTTTTCTAAACCACCAACGAAGTGTTTCCACAATTTAGCCTGAGTGCTTTGCTTGGTTTTGTCGTAAAGTAAGCAAAAAGCTCAACACGGGCGCCGTAATCTACTTAATGAGACACATTTACCTATTATGCATTTAAAGGACCTACTTACACGCCTAGTTGCAGTTAGTTTATTTGATGGTTTGTAAAAAAATATACAAATGCGAATCTACGATATGTATATGCATATTCTGGGGTTGACCTCAGATAGGATTCTAATCTTATCTAGGGTTGATCGTAGGTGTCCTGTGACTGTGGCCGCTTATCATTTGGTGGACTGCATACTCGTTAGCTCCTTCTTAAATGTATTAGAAAATGCATATCAAAATATTAATTTACCTGACAAACCAGACACGCCTAACATTAGATTCGCCAATAGCCTTATTATTCAACGTCCTTAAGCGCTTTTTTAAGCGCTTCTTATTTCAAAACCACTTTACTATCCCTAACGTAGCTGCTCCAAATATTTCAACAAAGTTCAAAGTTAATAGGATCATTAAATAGGACAACATTAAACTTGAGCTACTGAAATATTAGAAGCCGTCTTTTTAATATTTATCAATGCAATAAAGGGAAAATTCCTAGGGAGGAACATAAATTTTAATTATATTATAAGCAATTTAATTATAAGGTGGTAATTATATTCTTAGCTATGTTTGACAATAAAAATTACTTCAACTACTTCAATTGCTCAGATTGCGTGAGTCGCGACCGTGCAACCTCGGCAATGCCCGCAATTTGTTAACGCTTCCGACCGCTCGGAAACAATTGTACTTTACGTCAAGAACATACCTACGACTGTAAATTGCAAGCGCAATCTATCACGACAATGATCACAAGTATTACCTCTTCGAGTTACGATACAATTGTCTCAAATGCGATTTATTGCACTTCAACTACAATATAAGTTATCTTAATTCCTTACACTGTATCTACTACGTCTCTATATCTCTATTTCTATATTATTTGTATTAGTTATTCAACTAACAAAAGTAGGGTTAATCATAAAATAACATAAACCACAAATAATGTTCGTTATGATTATAAAATAAAGTACTTGTGTTTAATCTGTAGGGATTCTAATTTATTCTTACTAAACCAACAGATACTGAAAAAATGGTGTGTGTTTAAATAAAAATATTTGCATACATTTCACAAAATGGTCTTACTTCATGAGACAATACAAAAAAGAGCGATGGACTAGTCTCAGTAAATCTGCCATCTCTCAAACGAAAATGGTGTCTGCATTTGCTGTTGGCGATATTTCATACTAATAAATTTTCTTTAAATATAACCATAAAAGATCCATCACTTGCATTTCGTGTTTGAAACAATCAATATTATTTTCGAGGTCAGTAATCATTTTGGGTGGAAATTAGGGGTTGCCCCCTCCCTCCCTCCCTCCGCCTTCATAGGTAAGAAAATAAAAAAACTTCAAATTTAAGGATAACTAATTTCCATTTCGTCGAATCCAAAATTATCCCACATACACATACTCATCGAAGTTTTACAAAGACATTTCATAAATAATACCGACTTCCATGCCACAAAAAAGTAAAAAATAATTGTTGGCTTAGTACATAAACAGTACATAGTACCGAAATCTGTTGAAAAAGAAACACCTGTGCTGAGGCACAATATATCATACGATACGTGTTTTTCTTTTTTCGAGGTCGTAAATAAAAAGTATCCTCGTTAACATAACGTACTCTGCTAGCATTCCACAAGACATCTCATTTTTCAAACGGAACCCTAGCGAGTCGAGATCACTTTCGCTATATTTCCTCGACATGCAACGTCGTTCACAATAAAATATTGTACATATTACTTCAAACTGTATAGGAAATCAAGGTCCGTAGAGAAATAGGTTTGGTACTATGGAAAATATTCTGATAAATGTCAAAAAGAAATCCGGATTATATTTATTAATGTTGGAATATAAATTTTATCCATGATTCTGTTCAAATGGGTTGAGTTTATTGTTAGGGTTAAAATATGTACAATGTAAACAATATTGTCGGGAAGTATAAATGTATACGGTGAAAATTTAACACCTCAAATACACCCTTTGTTTACAATGAAAACTGAAACCCCCATTTTAAATTAATGTAAGTTTCCTCAAACAAGAGAGAATGAATAATGACAAAGTGGAAAAATAGATTACGTTAACAGGGTTTGCAACTAACATACTTTGCAGAGCGACCGCTAAAGAACTTAACAAATAAATATTACTATATAATTTAGCTAATTATAGTTATTGTTTTTGTATTTTGTTGTATATTTTTTTTGCTTACAGGGTCAGGCGGAGCCCCGAATGCCTCTAGTTTAATTACTGAATTAAATTTAACTTTCGTTCATTGAAATTTATTTTTTTAAGAATTTTCTTATATTGTCACTTGTAATCTATTGGATAACCAATGTATGATAGTATTATGTTTGAAACTTTATCAAAACCTTTTTTATTTTACGACAGACGTGTCTAAGGCACCCAGGCAGTGCGTCTGCAAGAGAGAACAGGGACACGGTGTTCTGTCAGATGCGGCGCGCCATGGACCTCATTCACTACGTGGTGCGCGACGGGCTGCCAGGCCACGAAGAACATTCCCACGAGGTTTGGTGCTACACTTTTTGCTGTTAATTGCAACTAATACCATTTTACTGATCATGTGATGGCTTTTGATCATAATTTGATTTTTTCCTATCAAATATATACCAATGATACTTCAACCCTGAAGATTAAGCTTTGATTGAAGGGAATCATGAATTAATCAATGTTTTCATTATAATTTATGAGAGTCTTCGAAATTTGACCATAATCATAAAAATCGATTAATAAGCAATAGAGTAAAAGTTACTGAACTGTTTAGTCTTTACCTGTTTATTTATTCATTAATGACATAATACCATTCACCCGACCTTCATAAGGTAAAATGCATTATATTCTATACAGACCTGTTTAAATCATAATATTTAATTTAAGACGACACGCTTTAACTTAATTAACTCCTTAAACTAAACTTTTTGAGTCTACATAAAAAAATAAAAAAGAAATGGTAAGATTATTCTTTAAAACATATGTTGTAGGTAAAAACCAGTAATTTAGAATAAAAAAATTAGAGAATAACATATGTACGTACCTACTCGTACACACAATTAGTAACACGGGCACATAACGTCGTTGTCGTCGTCGTTGAACAAGTGGTGTTTATATGAAAATTAATAAGCTCGTACATTGGGTTATCCTTATACAAGTCAATTATTTCCGCCAATGATACATAATAACATATATCTACATAATACCAATACAACAATCCAATAAATGGAGAAAATATTAAGAATTAATAGAAACTGATTTCTTCTACCTAAAATTACCGGAAAATCATTTGCTTGTTTTGATTATACTAACATAAAAAAAATGTGTGTGTCAGCTCCGACGCACGACTGGAGTTTACTTCTTAAATACGATTGTCTAAATAGGCAAACATTTAAAAAGTCAAAAATAATATCTATAGATGAACCATCAAATCGAAACGAGTTACACCTATATTTTAATTATGATATAAAAGCTGCCTTGCAGCATACCCTGTGCACGTCTTAATTCAGAAAATAACAGAAAGGGAAAGGTGTGCATAATAGGTTGCGCACCAAAAACGTAACGAGGTCATTCGATCACTAAACTTTACTCCTCATATTTTTCTCATATCGGGCGCCTTATGATAAAATCGATTCTAAAGGAGTAATCTCCTAAAACTGAGGCTAAATAAAACAGTTAATAGCAGTTTGTATTAATAATGAACCATTTAAGCATTACTTACTTAGTAAATATTTAGAATTGGTGTCAGTTAGACCCATGCAAGGAAGTTCTTAAAAATATTGAAAATTCTAGAGTAATCATTTACTACACGGCGGTAGTAATGACCTAAATGCACTTTTATACAGGCGCTGGCGGTTGGCCAATGTTTATAGAAACCACTTTGTGTATCTTTATTTTCAGTTATTTTATAACGTCATTTCAATAGTAAATTAGATCTCGCGTATTCTCTCTCGCGATCTCTCTTCAACTATTTTTACAAATATGTGACGATCTTAAATACGAATATAATTATTCATCCCTCTAAAGTTATTTCTGATCTGGACACCTACACATGAAACTGTTGTACGAAAGAAAGAAGAGTGTTATTTTTTGTAGATTTTGTAACTAAACGTAATCTAGATGGATTTTAGTTTGCTAGACAGTATACGTAAAAAAACTTCATAGGTGAACAGTTACTCGATATTGTTTATAACACTGGCAAGGTCTGAACATGCGGACGTAACTAGCGAATAAATCTGCCAGTCATGCTCCGTTCCACATAATCACTATCCTAACAAATGAAACCGTACCATTTCTAGTTAACCAAAATTGGAATGTAAAGCTCCAGTTTGTACTTCTCAAGTTAAATGGCTGCATCATTGTTTTAACATGCCTTTGTTTATGTTATCTCGGAACATTTGTTACGTAAAGAAAATATGTTTCCAACTAAAACTAAAATAATCATAATTCGAAATTCAAGTCATAGACCGAAGAGCGTCATAGTTGCATTCGTAGAAAATGAAATTTACGTCTGTTAAAACTTTGTTCATTCAGAATGAAACTCGGCAATGGGCCAATAAAAGTTTTACTTTTAGTTACATTAACGAAATTTCGCTCATATCAGTTTGTAGAGTTTACGTTTCCTATTTTAGTGGATGTTACCTATGTCAGAAATATGAAGAATTTTTAATAATATTTTCAGTAATTTTGCGTGTATTTCACTCAGTTAACCTATGAAGAAAATATACTTCAGCAAACGTTACACATTTCACAAAATATATGTTTGTATTAAATAACAACAAAATTTATTATTGTGTTATGAAAGAAATTTCCATCATCATTATTCATATTGGACACTTGGAAATGATCCAATTTAATGTTTGTTACAGGAGAGGATTATTATTTTGTTATCAATATATTTTATATCCTATGTTTTCCATGAATAAAAAAAAATTGAACAAAAAGAAACTGGCTAAATCTATAAATTCAAGTATGCTCATATACACTATTGTGCCTCGTTCAATACAAAAATTGATTTAACAATTCAATTCTACATTGTTAACCAATACTAATCAATTTAAAATATTTTATTGCTTTTATATACTACATAACCTTTATACAAATTTTATTTATTTATTATTATATATGTTACGAATATACGCAACTATAGAATTAATTACTCGAAAATCATAATTTACTCTATAGATTGTTGTACTTTGACAACGATACAGGATTATATTGAAGTATTTACCTTATTTTAAATGTTATACTTCATTTTTTCTTCACCAAAATAAACTGTAATTGCCGCCTAGCCACACTAGGAAAGGTATTATTAACTTAGACATCTTGAGTCGTACAGCTGAGCCTCTCTTTTACCAATATAGTTTTTCAATACATTAAGAACGAGTATTGTTACCGTGGCCAAAAAGGCAGGCCCATTATCCTTTGACCCGGCTACGGTATGTTTGTCGCCCTGGGCGAGCTTTATTTGACCCAATTATGTACTGAAATACAGAAATTTTCCTCTTTCATGTAATTTGATGTTATTGACTTTTTTGTGCCCTTTCACTACCTGCTGTGGCTACTTTCAGTTGTTCTACCCTACGGGTTCTCCAGCAGATATAAATAAGGGGCCATCCAATTTTATTGTCTAAAGTAATATTGAACGGAAAAATTAAATTAACAATAAATTTGAATATAAATAAAACTTTAATAGAAAATCATATTATTGTGAGCAATTATATTTATGTTTAAATTATAGATAATTCTGTATTTATATAACTGAAATTATAGTATAGCCTAATACTAGCTCGCACTAAATACGTAGGTAAGTATGATCTTGACTCAATGCCTATTTGGTTTCGTATTGCGAATATCTCCTCTCATACCGTTTCTTTGTGTAATTTCTGCGTGCTTTTTCATTTAAACTTTCCAAACATAAACACAATCTTTTATTTCTCTTGTAGTTGCAACCTTTCTCGGATAGTCACGAACAGGTATAAAACAAAACAATAGGTAGACGAGTGCGTTCTACTTATTATCCTTATCTAACAAAGTATGTATTTCACGACAACCTAGAGCATTACCTGAATGTATGCTTCAGTTTCAGTGATAACATTCCGTAAAAGCCTATTTAGAAATTTGTACGCTTGCTTCTTGGTTAAGTTTGATTAATAAAATATTTTGTAAAGTTTGATTAGTAAAATATTTTGTAAATCCAAAAAAACATGATTTAAAAAGATCGATAGATAATTTAATTATGCTACGAGTACCAAGAAGCAAACTCGAAAGACAGATTGATGGATATTTAACTTTTGGAAACTCGGTAAAGCTACCAAATAACTGGTAATAACAATAATTATTCTTATTATATTATTCCTATTATATTAGTATTCTTATTTTAGAACTCAAATATGTAAACTTTTTTGGTGATTCGATGGATCGAAAAATGAAAAAGAGCTAAAGTAAAAGTAAAAAATAACAATAAAAAATTGTCAGTTATAACAATATTAGTTTATATTTGCTATAAAAATGTTTTATAAATTGTTATTATTCACAATAATACATTTTGGACACACGCAACGACAATATCTTTTTACGACTTACCAGTTATTTACAGCAAAGATAGCAGTTCAATAGTTTTGTCGAGTTGACAACAGTTACAAAATTTATTTTTCTGTCCAATTGTACTTACAACGCATTGGTTATTGAATGAGCTTATGTATTGTTCGAGCTGGTCACACTTAGGAAGTCATAAATAAATCAAAACTTAGTTAAGTAAACTGATATATCACAAAATTTTGCTAAAATCCACGCTCAATCGCTAGGGTGGTAAATTAGTTAAGCTTGACGCATAGATATAAAGAGTATATTTCAAAATTACGACAACACAATACTTTATAAAAGTAGACCAAAACTTATAAGCTTATTCCGCCTAACACTTTACACGCTCTCTTATTTACTGTACTGTAAATATATTAAGAATCTGTACAGACGGTCGTGGCACTCTTAACGCCTCTCGTTATAACTACAAGCCGCTAAGATACTCAGATATAAATTAGCCATCTCACATTTTATAGCATCCCCAAATAAGTGGATATTAATTACTATCATAAAATAATAACGACCTATAAAATCTTATACTAGTAGGTATATTCTACTACCACTTAATTAGCTGCAGTTATTACCTGCAGATTTTCTGGAAATATTAAGTTTCTTTCAAGAATTAAAATTAGAACCACAGATGCAAGACCTTCGAAAGATATCCGAAATGAGAGTTAATGCAGTGTTTTCTTCCACCTGTACAAATTCTTTTTTCTTTATTTTATTTACCTATACTTACCACTTTCTCGGAATTCACTCGGAATTTAAATGTTTATAAAGCAATATTACACTCGAACTAAAAATCGTAATATTATTTCAATTTAAAGTAATAATTTTTCGCTACATTTTAATCTTGTTTTGATAAAATATAAAACCTAGTTTTAGTATATTTGCATATATACTATAGCGTAAGATGACTTTGTAACTTATTTCCAAAATCGTTTTCTCTTGTGTAGGTAGGTACATATCTGCTTTGTTTCGTGGTATCTTCTTTATTTATCTTTAGTGAATTTAATGTTAATTAAACTTGTAGTAACTACTCTAATCAATAGATTAAGAGCAATGAAAAGCTATCTTCTAAAAAAAATAAAACATTTACTGTATTTACACATACCAAAAACAGGAGCTCTGCTTTTTATACACTCATTATTTTATTGAAATGAAAATGTAGAGAAATAGCGCTATTTTGTTTATATTTTTAATAACTAAGTTACTGTTTCAAAGATATTGAAAGAACAATAATTTTACCACGAAATATACTCCAGGCTGCTCAATGGGAAGCGGGAACGGCGTTAGGCGCGTTAAGAGGTCTGACGTCACAAGTAAGAGCCGCACGGGCGAGAGGGGGCGCTGATGTAGCGAGAAGAAGAGCCTTAGCGGCTACGCTACGAGCCCTCGTAGAACGGACACACGATTTCACGGACTCTGCGTATACGTCACACGAACATCGACAGAGGATACTAGCCCTAGCTGAAAGAATAGCCTACGAGCTAGAGAGGCTGGTGGCCGTTGCCGTGTCCGTGGTGAGTATCATGTCATTTTATTGGCATGTGTATGATATTCATTTCCGCGTCTTTAAGTTTTGTTTTATCAATGATTATTAGTTGTATTGTATCAAGCATTAAAATACGAACTCTAACTCAAATGCATAAATGAATTTGACGGCGTTTCTTACAAGTGGAACCATGTCCCGAGCAGTGTCGTACTTAGCAGCTGGCTTAATTGGTGGCAGCCGAGGGTACAACTTTCAGAAAATGCATTTTGTTGGTCCATATAAAAATAACTATATGTACTTCTTGGAAAAATCTCGGAAGGCGCAAGCTTCAAATCTTGCCAGAGGTGCAAGCTGCAAATCTTGACAGAGTCGCTTATGGGCTAGCTATGATGCTAGTCACGAGGGTGCTAGTAATTCCTTGTAACAGGAAGAAGAGGGAGCCACGAGCGGCGCGGCATTAGAGAGCGCGTGCGCAGGCGCAGCGAGCGCGGCGTCGGAGCTGGAGCGCGCGCTGGTGGCGGCGGCGCGCGAGCAAGCGAGAGACCTGGCGCCACTCGCCGACGAAGCGCGCCGCCTCGCCTCCGACCTCGCGCACATAGGTAACCCTCGACGAAAGATAGGTACAGTCCACTTATACCCCTCGCGAACACTTATGTGTATGGCTCGCTATATTGTAAGTTTCCTAACCTTATGTAACTCTTCTAATTCATCACATCATTGATGCTCTCTAAAACGTCTGTCTGTCTAACCGTTTCTGTTTTGCTTTTGCTTTAATACGACTTTATGTAAAGCTGGCTTGCTTCTAAACTCTGTAATTTCTTAACTATAACTTCTTAATTTTCTATACATTTTTGTTTAATCATTAAATATATTTTCGAGTACCTACATCTTGTCTACATCACACAAAATGTTAGATATTGATGCAAATATATTAATCAATGATATTGCCTACTCTCAGATTTTAATAGGGTGTCTTTATATTTATGTTAAATTTGATAAACAGACGTTTTATTTTAATTTTGTTCATACCACAACACACGAGTGTTCGCAAACAGCAAACCTTGACGTCAATTACGTTAGACGTAACTCCCAGCACACGTTTGATTTTCAGCTAGTTCCTGTGGTGAGAGAGAATCTGAGAGACTGCACAATATAGCCAGCCGGCTACACGAACAATTAGACCACATTATTGAGGCAGGTTTATTTTTTGTTTTGTTTACGTCGCCTACGTAATCGGTACTAAAACGTTTCAGTAATCCTGCAGGTTTGCAAATTGCTCAGGCACATAGCGATGTCTGAGACTTTACAAGTAAGTGCAAAGTTTGCGGAGATCAACTTGAGGATATACGGTCCTCAAGTGGTGACTGCTGCTCGGACGTTGGCAGCCCATCCCGGGAGTGCGGCGGCGCGGGAGAACCTCGATGTATTCGTGGACATGTGGGCGTGGCTGCTGGCCGACGCCGCGCGCCTCGCCCGGGAACTGCTCGACCTCACGGACGATAGACCCGATAAGCAACAGTATAGCAGCTTACCCAGGCCGGGAGTAAGTGTTCGTGGAAACTTACGATTCGTAAAATATTCAATTAATTCGTATGGTATTTATGTTTCAACGCATGCGGAAGAAATATTTCTACTATTATTTATTATTCAAATACTTACCATTTGGTGCAAATTTTTATACTTCCTTATTGATATACGTGCTACAGGTAAATGGTATTACTACGTCTACGGTTTACACTGTGCTAATCTAATACCAGCTATTATATTCATCATTCTTAAGTTTTAATGTACGAACTGTTCCAGAAACATGGTACAACGAGTAAACCGCTCAAAGCTGTAAAACTGGACTCCGATGAACAGGCAAAGATTGCAAAGTCTGGTCTAGAAATGAAAATGATGTCCTCAGAAATGGATGCCGAGACTGAGAAGTGGCAGGGAGCTGCTGATGAAAACAACGATATTGTGAAGAGGTACATTGTTATTGTTTACTTTTTGTCTTATTTATTAAAAACCTCAAGATATTATGAAAACATTAAAATTAATATTCTTGACGTTAAAAAAACACTGATAATACTTATACATTTCTTTCCGTGTTTCAGGGCGAAAAATATGTCTTCCATGGCCTTCGCTATGTACCAGTTCACAAAAGGCGAAGGTCGTTTAAACACCACTCAAGACCTCTTCACACAAGCGGAATATTTTGCCGAAGAAGCTAACAGACTTTATAAAATCGTTAGACAATTTTCATACCAGGTATAGAAGTTTTGTAACTTAAAAAAGTTAAATCTAATCAATATTTTTATACAAAGTGTACGTGCACACGTTTCAAACTTTTAATAGGTTGAATTGTGTTTTCCAGGTACCTGCGGGAACGATAAAAAAGGAGTTATTAGAACATTTAGATAAAGTTCCAACATACGTCCAACAATTACAATTTACTGTAAAAGAGCCGACGGTGGGTCGCGCGGCCACATTTAGCAAAGTAGACAACGTGATTCAGGAAACTAAACATCTAATGAACGTCATTAGTAAAGTGGTCACTACATGCTTTGACTGCGCGAATAAGGTGATCTTGTTTATCCGTTATTTTTATTTGTGTTATTCTATTACTAATTTACGAGCAACACATGGCACAATTTTAAGTTTAGAGATTTTTCTAGGATATATAAAGATTTTAGTGCATTGGAACGTAATGTTCCTTAGGTACCTTTGCCGTGGGAGTCGAGTGTGGGAGTGGTTAAAAGGCACCAGAGTGTTGCACCTGTTAAGTACTTTAAAGATTCTATTTCGTTCGTGACTGTTAGACTTGCGGGGGTGAAAAGTGTGATCGCAGTTTAAGACTTATTTTTGTCGGTGCGCTATTTTCAAATTACAAGTAACGGATAAAATTTGTGTTACATACTTGCACATGATGAACAAGAATAAGTCTTATTAGATACTTAGATTTTAGATTGAAGTTAAAATAGATATAGTAAGTGAAACTGATCAACCTCACATGTTAATGTTTATATTTTTTTTGTGTTTATTTTTCAATAATCACCATTTCCTGGCTGGTCTTCGCCATTCCAGGGTCGCATTCCGATGGACAAAGCGATTAACAAGTCCTCAACAGATACAAATGACGATTCGGTCTGTCTCCGGCTTGCACTTTCATAAATTACATCCCAATATTCATGTAACTCTGTGTGTACCTGTGTATGTAGTTACACCTAAGCATGTTTGTGTATTTTTTTCGCCCATATTATATAGTTAAAGTTACTTTTAGGGATGAGAAAAATATTTTCTACTGCTAATTGTCTTAATCGACAATTTGTTGCACTAAATAGTGCTAGTAAGCTAGGAGCTATCTACAAATTAAATACTCTACAAAAGTATTAACACTTTACAGAAAAAATACGACATTTTTTGTACAGAATAATTTACCATATCACATTTTTGAGGAGTTCAGTGTAAAAACATAACACAATTGCCCCATTTTACGTTTCATTTTATTTTCACAATTTCAGTACTCACTCTGTATGCCCGAGAGAGTTCCTATGCATTGGAAGCCAAATTTAAGAAAAGCAACCACATTTAAAAGTGAAAATAGTGTTTTAAATGGATAAGGTATTTTTCATATCGAACTAATCTAACAGCAACACAAAAAAAATTAACAAACTAAAACTCGACCAGCATTACACATCGTGGTTTTACTCAAAGTTTAGTGTAGAATTTGTTTGATGGTGTAACCTATAGCTAATTTCTGAATGTTGTTTATGTGATGTTGCCATGATAATTATATATTTAGCTTAGAATCTGTGTGACAAATATTGCGTACCTTAAAGTTTATAAAAGTAATTATAGACTTTAAGATAGTTCGCTATAAATTTATATGAAGTAACTATGCTAGTGTATTCGAACTACTTAACTTTTGCTGTCGTAAACGAATAACATTGTAATTACTAACGTCGTCGCTAACGACTTGGGTTATCCAAATTTATCAGTTCTTAATTTGCGATGAATTTCGTTTTCATAAGTAAACAAAATTGGTTCTCGTGCATGGTGTTTCTTGTTAATTCGATGGGTGACGTAGCGAAGGTGTAGAGTCGAACGCCGGCCGCCGGCTCACCGATATCGTGTTAACAAAATTTCCTTAAGATTGAATTCGAATATTTATCAAATAACAATTCAGTAGCGCGTATATTGAAACGATTGCGGGTAGAGCGATATCGGTGTGGGCGGGCGGGTGGCTCGCAGCTAGCGCGTGCTGGTCATTGACACGGTGGTGATGCTGCAGTACAAGCTGGACTTCACGGGGCTGTCGGCGGGCGGCGCGGCGGGCGCGGGTCGCGGCGCGGCGCGGGACGAGGACGCGGGCGGCGGCGGCGGCGGCGACGCCAAGCCCGGCGGGAGCTCCTCCGACACGGCCATGTGACAGTACGGCATGGGCCGGCGCGGCAAGGGCGACGCGCGCCGGACCAGGGTCAGCTTCCTCCTGTTTTAAGGACCTAAACTCCTTGAAACGACTCGTCGCCGCGGCGTCGGTCGGTCGAGCGCCCAGATGCATGCTTCTTCACTCTATCGCTGGAACTTGTCGCTTCGTATTGGATCACTTGTATATGGGTATATTTTAATGTGTCTTTGTGATAGGTATGTGTGTTTTGTACCGATGACTGAAGATGAGAGAGTTTGAGCGATGAGTTCGATGACGATTGAAGATAGGTGCTAATAGTACATACAATCGAGTTAAAAAATATTTATCCAGAAGTTTGAAATTACTCAAACCGAGATAAAGTGAAGAAGCTATGTACTTTCTCAGGTTGTTCGACCCAGGAACCGCAGGTACAATATGTACTTATCGGTGTTATAACTTCTGGCCTAAAAAAGAAAGTAACCATTTTCTATGAGTCATATCCAAGTTACATGACCCTATAGAAAATAGTTAATTTCAACACGACATTTCGATATAATAATTAATATAGTTTTTCAATGATTCGTGTTTAACCAGACGTGGTAAGTACATGTTGATACGTGCGGTACCGATAACCGACTAAAGATGCTGACAATATGTTAACTTATACGCATATACATATGTATGGCGATATTTTAATGAATTGCAGCAATTTATTTTTAAGATGGACAGTACGATAAAGAAGAATAGTTTCGGCAGACCACTTGCGACACACAAAAACGTAACATATAAGTTACTACCGTCTACTTTACTGAGTCTTACTCATTGACTATTATATCGCAAGCACATATAACATGACGCAGTTGGCTGTGGATCTATAAATATTATAGGTAATTAATATTAGTATTGAGCAGTACAATATTTTGTAATAAATAATATCGCATCACACTTTTATTAATTCGATATTAATCGAATACAGTCTTCTATATATTTAGCTTAGGTAGGTACCTATACAAAAGGGAAACCGATGTTACACTCATGTTGCAAATTTTGCCTCTACTTATAAACATATTGTGATTAGTAAGTAATATAAAGAGTGAAATCGTACAATAATGATTACTAACGAGATCTTGTTACACTATAATAATGTTACACATTGTTACATAAAATACGTAAGCAAATACACTGACCTATTTTTTTAATTTCATCCCTTAGCTTGTAATATGATTCCGATACCTATATGTGTTATTATAAAATTATATAAGTAAATGATTCCCACACCAGATATTTCTAATAAGTTCAGCTTTCTCTATTGCACCTTCCAGTATCCTCGCACTGGTTTTTGCGTTTCTGTGCACGTTTGCTTCCTCTGTTTTACTTTGCGATTACAGCTTTTGTTTTCTGAACATGCTACGTTTACAACATTCTACTTTGATACCACACAATGTTACTCTTGCATTCGATGTTTCGCATTATTAGTCGTTCCTCTTTCAACGATTACATGTAAATACGTATATTAGATGACGTTTACGATATTCGTATCAGTCGTGTCGCCGCTGTGGCGGCCAACATTGCATGATTGTGAAACGAGAAGATATAGATGTGTGTTGCATGTGTGTTCGTGATAATCGTAATGAATGTCGTACTTCATCTTTCCGACGGGGAGGATGTTTAGTATTAAGATGGGGGAACTTGACTCTGGTAGCCGCAGAAGCGGCACCCAGTCGCCCGAGAAACGCCCAGTGTTATATAGACCTCCGACACGAACCACCGACGTAGGCCGCCGGCGCTCTCCGCACTCGGCTGTTGCATGATCTGTGTACTGGCTGCTGCTCTTGAACGCAATCATATTGCTCGTCGCTCGGCATGTCGACCCATCCTCATGAAATAATCTCTAGTAAATAATTCAGCGTCACGGCAATAATCAACATATCAACGTTATAGGTTTAATAATTACAGCTAAAACAGGAACAAACGACGAATGATATTTTAATTAGTGTTTAAGTGTTATTGTTAATACAAACGATTGTGCCTAGTATTTAATGTTAGATTAATTAAGTATTGATATTATATTTTTAGTTCTATTATTGTTGTTAAATCTTGTTATCACAATGTATTCCTAAGCGTACTAAATAAATCTATAATGCTATGAAAAATCTGCGAAAAATAGGTTGATATCTGTTCACTAAATTATACCTATTTACGTATGGGTCATTTATATATTACAATTTAAACAATATAGAAGGTATTAATTTCAATATTTTTATAACTATAAACATTTGCATACTTAAATTGTACACAGATACGTAGGTACTGAATTAATTTTCGTTGAAATGAAGGATTACATATATTTTAGGCGTTTCAAAGTATAAAAAATATATTTATCAATAACACGATGAATTGATTATCTACGTACTCCTTCTGATATATTATTTTAGTCAATGTAGTTTTAGTTCTTGGAAATAAACAATAGTTTAATTGGAAATAAAAAACAATAGTTCTTGGAATTTATTATTTGAGACGAAATATGTAAATATTTTTATGAACAATAATAATAAAGGAATTCTCTATTTACAAATTCCAGAGGGATCTACGTAGGTAACTGTATTAATTTTTATTATCCTGTGTTATTACGAATATGGGATATAGAAAAATACTAATTAAATATACGAGTAGGTAGATAATTACTATTTTTTATTGTTTATGTATTAATAATACGGTTGCTAATGTATATAGTTACAAAACTGCCGAGATTGTACTGGAAACGTACGTTTTCCCACCCTTTACGTATTCCAACTTAAATTATGATGTAACATGATTTATAAAATCATTATGTTTTCATCTATGATGTATCTTTACTTAAATAGGTGGGAAAATGTAAACTTGAGTATAAATAGGGAAATATAGTTATATTATCGTTTATTTTCTCTTAATAGATTGCGAATTAAATAATGAATAATATCACATTATGTTACTTATATCAATACTTTTATTAACATCAATATTTATTATTTA
>MOOZ01001776.1:137024-154470 GCA_002930495.1 Cecropterus lyciades | reverse complement strand
GTTTGCGTCTGAGGTCTTCGCTTGGTCGGTTCTACGTCTTCCTTCAGTATTCGGTCTATATAACACTTCGTTCGTTTCTTACTTCATTTAAGCTCATTTATGTTAAAAATATAGTATTTATTATAAAAACTACTAACTCCTAACCTTATTATTGCCTTCGTTATTAATTTTATCATAACTTTCGATGTTCTTAGGTAAGCCAGATTCACTTTCTAAATTACCTACTTATATGTATTAGGCTAGTTCCTTATTAAGTTTTATTACTAACAATAAATCTATTAAGGTAAAGAGCTTGACTAAGCTTTATAATAAGAGTTGTGAATCGAAATTGTGGCCACTTTAATGTTATAGACTCGAATATTATTAGTATAAAATCGCTTTGGAATTAAATCGTCTACCAGTAACGGTAAAATGTTTACGTACTTTACGCTCTTGGTATTCGCTTCAACCATTTTTTTTCAATAAATTCTTACTAAAATCATTAGTATAACAATCTTATGAAAATTATCAAGATATTCCACTATACATATTACTTTTTATATAACTGTCACAGATAACTTTATTAGTGGTATAGTTGAATCCTTGAGTAGTGTACTCAAGGATTTATAAAATTACTGCATAATTTTTATTTTATGCCAAACAGTCCTTATTTTTTCTAGGACCTGGAAAATATCATTTAACGTTTCTGCACGATAAAAAAGTGTGTGTATTATTTACAGTAATTGTAATAATTATATGTATAGCTTGTATCACTGGTGGTTCAAGGATTTTCGTATGGTAGTGGGACATAACCAGCCGAAGACAGGTTCAAAGAATTTGAATTAGCGAAAAAAGGATTTCTTTCGATACGGAGACTGTTGTTGAATTATACACGATACATACACTTCACAGAATAAAAAATTCAAAGCAAGGACTGTTTGTATCAAAATAACCTCAAAGCAATAATTAAATTACGACTATTTATAAATCATAGTTAAATATTTTATTCACGTTTTACAAAGAGTAGGTTATGAAGGAACTTTATATGGCCATGGGGCGACTAATGGTATTCTCAGAAGGATCTTTAACTATCATAATCCTCTACGAGTTTATCTTATATTGTAATTTATTCGAAAACTTCAAATAAAAGCCCTGTTCTAAATTAAGTAGCTTACTGGTAGAAAATGGAGCATCAGGTGGACTGAATGTTCGATTGCTTCTTTAATCTCTTAAAAAATACAATAATGTTTTCTAAAAGTTGTAAACTACTCCTTAATAATTATATCCCCATGGCCACTTCAATACATTTTTCTTGCTACCCATATATAATACAAAAATGTACACATATAAAGTACCTAATAAGTAGTTCAAGCTAGATTTATATTAAATGCTAGCTTCAGCTTGCATACAATACATAGTACAACATGAGATAAATACACTAATACAATAGCTGTGCCATTGTGCCTCTATACGTAGATTAAATTATTATCGAATAAATGAAGCATAGGTATCAAATAGAGCATTGTGAAGCATACCATTGTTGGAGCCTGCGCTGGTAAATAAGTGTGGACAAGTTAGTATTATGATACAAGGGATGACTCCCACGCATTATCGTTCATGATAACTGGTTAGTGTATAGAGTTAGCGATACAGTGATTTGTGATATTACAAAATACTTATTGGGATTTAGTACAACGTCCTGTATTATTTCGAAGATGTAATGTAGTTAACTTTAGTAGGACACGAGAAGAACACCAATAATAGTAACTATTAATACTAATTCATAGATTTATATTATAGACATGGCATAGTTTGGGACAGGGTCCGCGTGAAAGATGGATATAAATAAAATTGCTTTCTTTCCTTGATTAACTTTCAAACACTTATTTGCACTGCTCTTAAATTACGTATCATAAGTGTTTCATAAGTACTACTGGTAATAAAAATTTATTTTTCTTTTCGAACTTCGATTGTAAGGTTTTCTTCTGATATTTATTTATATTTACTTAAACTACGAGCGATAGATGGATTTATGTGGCGGTATAAATGAACCAAATAATGTAGAATAATTATATTTTAGCCTAAATCGATTTGTGCTATAATCAGAGGTGCAAAGTACCGTATTTAGTAAAAGATATATTTTTATTCTTTCCTTACATTATTGTATAAAATGGATGTCAACCCTGAAGGAGTAAAACCCCAATAAAATAGTACTGTACATAATTACTTTTGATAGCATATAATTCGTCTAAGAGATCTAGATAAGCTACGTGCGTATCGTCGAATATTTTTAATCGATTTAATAATACTTTATTAAGAATAAATTTAAATATAAATTGTATTGTCAAGAAACTTGTTGTGATTGTTATATTCAAAGTTGCATTTTCATTAAAATAATTAGAAGTATATTTTCCATAGTGCTGCCAAAAATACATAGATGTAGTCAAACTGTTTACATAACAAAATGTTTCGAGGTTGTTCGTGGATTTATGGATTGTATTTTGATGTGGCCGATGAATGTAGAGTGTGGTTACTTTGTGTACGATAGCCATCATCACTGCCTTTACGCCAATAATTGTGGAATCAGTAGGTAATAATGCCATATGTATGTATGATATATCATACGCTCCACTGGATTTGTAGGATAAATGACGTAGTATTCAAAATGGTAGTTATGTTGGCTTGTGTACATAATTTAATACAATATCAAATAAAAGGAATTCGTATGAAAGTTATAGTTTTATTTGTCATCGACTCCTATAATTCATTTGGACGAAACATTCAAAAAGAGAAACAAATGTGTTATGTGCTACAGTATGGAAAAATAATGATAAAGGAAAAAACAAAGAGTCTATATATTACGTATTTATTTATATTTATTCAAAGGTACAATATATTACATCGTCTGCACTTCATTGCTTTCCAACGTCCATCACAATCCTTCGTAATGACTAAGCAAATGATCAGTATGGTAAAGTGGGTCGTAACCCTACACAAAATACAAAATTAAGCATATACTTAATATCTACGTACCTAATCATTAACTCGGAAGTCAATACTGTGGTATAGGAAATAATACAAATTTCACCATGGCATGTTGATTAAATAAAGATTATGCATGTCTCATAAATAATGCGTAGCCATTATTTGATTATCTTGATAATAAAAAATATTGTTACGTTACCGTAGTGACTAACGAAAATATTTACAAAGAATTGTCAAATATCTCATAACAGAGAACAAATATATAAAGGTTTTATGAATCACACAAGTCGGACATAAGAATAATAAATAATAACTAGTAGCAAAACTCCAGTAATGCAGGTGACTGTAATAGATTACTTGGTTAACAAGCCGGGCAGGGCAACTTCATGGATAATCCAATATTTATCATATTGAGTATTCATTAGTATTTTTGCTGTGGTGTATTTAAATCTTCGAAATAAATCGAAAACAATTAAACAGCACCGAAGTTAATTCAGGATTATCCCAAGTTTAATTGCTACTGTTGTTTTTAATAAATTTAATTTAAATAATTTGAATGATGCTAGAGACACTTGTTCCAATACAAATATCATATACACAAATACTTATTACTGCTAGTTAGGTATTTGTGGTTCTGTATAACATTTCACTAGCGAGCCTAAACTCAACAGCACCCTTAAAATATGTACCTTGCCTGTCTACATTTTTTAAATTGTAGTTCATACTTGACACAATGATACCAATATGGCGCTATAGGCTAAGGAGAATAGAGAATTTTGCAAGTCCTTTTTACTAGTCTCATATATCATTCTTATGAGTCGATTCATGTTCTTCCTACTAACAATAATAGGATTCAAGAGTATATATGTCTGATATAAATAAAGTAAAATAGGATGAAGTCTTCCGTCGCGCATGTGGTCCATGACTCGAGTTGGCTAGCGGTCATTCCCAGTTCACTCCCTTATATAATATAAAGAATCGCTAACACCTAGCTAGAGCTAGAGCTAGTTCCTAACTCACAACTGAACTATGAGCATACTTTAATATCACTAAGCACAATATACCGACGTATATATTAAACGCGTGCCACTCCACACCTGATATACGGCATTTCAATGCACCGATTAAGCTGAAACTGTATCGCCGTACTTATAAAGAAGTAAAAAATGTCTAATTTACATCTAAATTTAGAATGGTACATAGTCCTATTAAGAAGATTCCCAATAACTACAACGCGTAACATTCTTAAAATTAAAAAGAAAATTGTAATTCATACGAAGTCCATATACTTGGTAATGCCTATTTTATTACGAAGATAATTATGATTAATTCCACTAGTAATAACTATTATTACTGGATACAGATTTGAGCTAAATAAATCACGTTACTGTTGCATTTTACATGTCCCCACCGGTACATAATAGGTATGAACACGATAAAATGTTTCACATTATCATTCCACAATAGCAGATGATTACAAGCTACTTTGGCAACATTGTGGACGTATGTCGAGTTAAGCTGCTTGACAATTTGTGCTTTACCCGTTTCGGTTAACAGCTATGTATAATTTCAGTCGGCGCTCGAAACGAATGATCGTATAAAACATGTCATAAAAATGATTTAGAAATAAAAATCACGTACATAATTAGGCCTCACCAAAATTAAATGCTTTGTCATGGAATATACCTTACAAGTAAATACACAAAGGAAGAATAACATAATACTGTACAATAATTTTTACCGACTATTTGAGATAACGTTAAAATACGATGTAGTCTTTTCTCATCGTTGCACGAGTGAAGTATTTGAAATATCATTATAATTACGTAAACGTTAATACATATCTAATGCGTGGTGCGCTCTGTAAATCTTATCTCCGATTACATTACTAATCCTGTGGCAACACTCTTAAATGACCAATCTGAAAGTTACATAAATATTTATTATAAAAATTTATTAAAAATTTAAAAATAATTTCTTTAAAGTAAAAAGTGATGAAGATAATATTATAAGATGTTTTTGCGTCATATAAAACGCAGAGGATTGACGGAACAACACGTGTCAATATTTTCGTTAAATCAGGTACAAAATACAAATCTCATTTTGTTGTGTAAGATTAATCAAGCATTCCCATTATGCCAATCCACTAACAGTACCATATCGTCATTACATTTCATCCAATCAAATACATCTAGCTTTGTTCCTTCAGTCCTTAATATCCAAGTAAAGTTCATCATAAATATATACAACATATGCTACAAAGAGATCCTCCTCGAATTTAGTGACAGAGAAATTTAGTGTAAGCACACAGTTTTATAAATTAAATAGTGAGACACACGCAACCATGACCATAAGTTAATTTTTATTAGAAGGTAGTACGAAATCGAAACTGGAACAGTATCTACTCGTCAAACGATCATTATACAGAAGACAATAGCGACACTCACCACTACGCTGAAAATGGCACTATCAAATTTACTCATTAAATCCTTAACCTCACGAAATCTCATTAAAAACGCGGCCCGTTATTGCAAATCGACGTTTGAGGGATACATTAAAGTAACCGTTAAGATATGTTCGAAATGTACCAAGTGCGGTAAAAATATGCGTATAGATCGTCACATCGAGTTGATATAGAAGTTTTATTGCAATTTGAGTCTTTTCCATTTGGTAAGTATAAAGCTCGGGTTAACAAAGGGATGTCAATTTATGGTCGATTAACAGAACAATCGATTTTTTGGCCTTTAAATTTTCAATCAATGCGAAGAAATGAATTGATGTAGCGAATTGATCTAATATACCCGAATATCGACAGTAGAATTTTATGTTGTAATAACAAAAAAAAAATGCTTATTGTTTCGTGTATATCACTTGTTTTAACATCGATCTAATTTCTGGGCGACACGAAAGACGCGTTGACTATATTTTCTTCGCAGAAATACTCTGCGGGCAACACAGAATTTTAGGAAAATGAGCCCCTGATTTCTATATTTTTATGTACCGATTCTTCAAACTTCATTAATAACAAAATTGATTTTTTTCGGAATTTATCGACATCCCTAGACCCGTAAGACCTCGTTCCCTAGATCCCTGAGACTTCACTGGTAGTGTCGCGACGTGCGGGCCGCGAGTGGCGGCGGCCGCGGGTTAGTGACGGTGGGTGCGGGCGGGCGCGCCGCTCTAAAACAAACCTTTCTTTTTCTTGTCCTTCTTGTCCTTGCCGTCCACCGTCCTGTAAATAAATACGAACAATATTAATACAACAATCCCACAAAACACACATCGGCTATACAAAAAAATAAGATGACAGAAATGAAGAGACATACAACATTTATGATAAATGTAGATGAGGTATAGTTAGAAGAGGCGTGTCATTCCAAGAAATACCTATTAGAAAAAGTATTGACTGTAGTCATGGACATTGAGTATTAGTGTTAGCGCATTGGAGCTAACAAAAAATGAGTAACTTCATCGAAGGACTCTGCTGTCCATCTTCTGAAATCCAGGAATAAACATACAATACCTAGGCATATGAATGTGCATTAAATATTTATGAACGAGTAGATGTGCTTGCGTGCTAGTGTAGTGTATTTGGTATGTATGTGAGCAGCGTGTGCACCTGCATGCCTGCACGTACGCGTGTACGCGACTGTGTAGGGGAAGAGGGAGGGGAGCGTGTGCATATGTGTCTACGTGAGCGGTCGGATACTGAGCAGTGTTCGTAACCGTACGATAATTATCGTACATGTACGATAATTTTATAGTAAAGTAAGATGTACGATAAAACACTATTATCGTATGTCGATAGTTAAATAATTTTTATTAAGAAGAAATATTACCTTTTTGTTGTGGACGTGAAATATTTTGAGATTAGGATTGATTCACAGATGATGTTTTTATTTTTGCTCGTCAAATTGCCTGTACCGATATACTACGTTGTTGTACGATAATTTTGATCCAAATGATTCGAAATACGATAATTATACGGCTGTCGTACGATAGTTCCCTAGCTACGGGTTGGGAAGGGTTGGGAAGACTGATACTGACTCCTTGCTGTTGGCCTCGAGCGAGCGGCGGCGCAGGTCGTCGAGCGAGAGGCCGGTGTCGCGCTCCCAGGCGGCGCGCTCGGCGAGCAGCGCGCGCTGGCGCTCGTCCAGCTCGCGCGCCTGCGCCTCGAGCGCGCGCCGCGTGGCCTCGTGCCGCCGCGCCAGCTCCGCCTCCGACTCCTTCAGCTTGGCGCGCTTCTCGCGCACCTTCAGCTCGAACACCTGCAACCGGAACTACTTTAGAACCTTTCTTGATCCACGCGTATGGGATTCTAGTAACCGGAGTGCCATATGAAAAGTTTTGTTTGAGGAGTGCCACGTTAAGGTTGGGCTGAATCCCTCATTATAATTAGGCATTCAGCTCAAAATTTCATGAACTTATGAAATTTACGACTATTTATATGTTTTTGTCTCTGTTCTCATAAAATTACCAATTTTCATTAAAACAAATATTTACATAGACTACTTTTTAACTTGAAATCAAAAACCACGACGTAATCACTCACAATATATAATTACCTTTACTTACCACAACTAAAAATTTAAAATAAAACCCGAAAACCGACATAAGTCAGATACACTATAAGAATGACCACAGGTTATGTTACTTTTCAAACAAAGTTTCAGAAAATTCAATAATTATCTAACCTGTTCCATCTCACTCTCCATTTTCTTCATTTTAAGATCATGTTCACGTTTCTCCTCTTCCATTTGAGCCAAAGGATTCCTGAGAACAAATACAAAATAAAATAATGCGCATAAATAAAACACAACAAGAATTATCACCTCACATTACAAATACAAAACATTCAACAAAATACTACGTGTTATATATATCAATATAAATATACGTGCGCATGCGCAATACTGGCAACAAGCCTAATTTATTTACGTAAAAAATATTTATCATATCATATATTTGCTCATAGATAACTTAAGGGATTTAATAAGAGGTGAGATTCAAAATATGAAACAATCAGTTAATAAGGTAAAGAAAAATACTATTAAGAAGAGCAATAAAAATGTACCAACTTTTCTTTTCAAATGGTACATATTACAAAACTTATTACTAATTATACATTTTTGTTACAAATTTATTAATTGATCATAACTAACTATGCTTTACATTTATCTTTAGTAATTATTTATTACTAAAACAATATCATTTACTCGGAATATGTGTTTACACTAATATATGTAAATTTAACTTACTTTGCGAGATTCACACATTTTATAAACTACATATTTTACAATATTTCAATTTAGTAATCAAGTTATTTTTATTCTACTACTATAAACGATTTGAAGCTTATAACCACAAAATCTATAAATAAGTGTTTAAATGTAGCTAAAATTGAGAAAGTAACTATTATTATTATTTTTAACGTGCATGAAATATACTACAATTGAAGACAAACGAAGAAATACAATATCTACCAAAAGTACTGCACGAAAATAATAGAACTATACATGAATACAATATATACATGCAAAACTAATGTAACCCCGTGCTGTAGGATGAAAAATGTATGAATGTTAAAGAAAAATCACACACACAAAAGATAGTGTGCGCTCCATGAAACTTACCACACGGTTATGAAACTGTTCATCAGTCCTTGCGGGCACAAACTGAACACCAACACAACCATAGTTAACGTACAACACGTGGCTGTGTCCGCTCACTACATTGGCATTAATAACTTCTTACCAATTTGTCACACCCACGTTTTTTTTAAGGTTTGGTTTAAGGATCCCTATTCATGTTGATATGCAATAATAAAGTTAGATTACTATTGTCAGTATGAGCATGTGTATTTGCGTGTGTGCAGTACCGCAGTAGGTACAGTGGATCTTAAAATGTGTGTGTGTGATAGTGTTTATTTCGTTGTTAATTTTCTTTGTCGTTTATACAATAATTTACGACTTCCAAAACTTTATTTATTTCATTTGCACATATATTCCAACAGTATTCAGAATTATTAGGCTAAAATATAAAGTTAAAATGTCTAATTGTCAACAATGTGTTGATCTTAATAAACGACTAAATACAACAATAACACGTATACTAGGCTTCAGAAGCATGCTATTTTGCATAAAAACATCATGTGTTCAAACAAGACATTTATTAACACAATGAATGGTTTGTTTACAGAATGTATGCAAATCTCTCTCATAAAGGTGTCTATTATATTCATTGTAAGTGTTGTCTTTGTAGAATAAATAGATGCTCAATGATATTTAAAAACTGTATAGGTTTTTAATCTTTATAAAGAATCCTCAACTTAGTAATAATTTAACTATTAAACGACTGAACGATTTTACGATAGGTGTATCAAAATAATGTAAGTCTATGGACGGTTTTTTAAACATCGTAAATATAATCGTAAACAATAAAATATTTTGAACGGAAATATTGATGCTGCAAATTGCCGATTTTACAATGCTTATTCGATCTAAAATCGCTTCAGTGAATAAACATTTCATCGCCTGTTTATAGTACACGGCGTGCACGCTGCAATAATGAACGCGAGTGTGACACATTGTTTAAATTACCAGTAATGTGTATTCAATAACATTGCGTTGTTGTGTGACACACGCAAAATACCTTCGCGACGCGTTATAAAGGAAACACTGAACAACAAATTGTTATTAATGCCACTGTAGATGCGCATGAACTGCAAAATTATTATGATTAATGGCATTTGATCATGGATATTTTAAACACTGACGTCAACTTCGCATTCCGAAAATAGTGACTATCTTTCACTAATAATCAGAATCGCGGAAAGTGATATTAATATTTCTAAAACGGCTTTTAGAATTTGTTAAATATATTAAAATATTCCATGTCAAATGATAATGATAAAATGTTAATAATGAATATTCCATTTCTGCATGCCCAAGCACGAAACGTTCAAATAATAGAGAATGTTATGCAGCTATCGCGCACCTCTAGTATAGTGAGAATAAAATAAAGTTTTCAACTCAAACTGCGACAGTAGGAAGAGAAAAAATCAACCAAAAGGTGACCAGACATGCAGCAATGAAAAACCATTAAATCACTAGTAAAATCCATTTATCAAAAATATTTCGTTTAATTTTTGTTCAATTATAAATATATAGGTTTAAGTCTGGTCACCTTCAATATGGCGACAACAGTAAAGAAACCAAGATATTTAGTAATTCACGTTATTAGTAGCGATAGGTAGCTGTCAGTAAAAGTTAATTTCGCCAACCCGGTCTACATAGGTTGTGAAATAGTCATGCCTATTAAAATTTAAAACCATTTAATATTGAATATTTTATTCTAGCAGACAAGAATTTCATTTCGGTTACCATATGTTAGTATTAACTTTTGAAATAAAACATGAGTATGAATCGGATAGATAATTTAGAAATTGTAATTACCCATAACTCATCTGAGGGCAACTATTTGGTTTGACTATTTTATACCATAAATTGTTTTTAAAAATAAAGGTACAATCAATGGTAGAAAATAATCAAATGTACAGGTACATAAATGTTATGAGAAATTTACTAAGGACAAAGAGTAGAATGATTAGTAGTCTAATCCTATAATATGTTTATCCTTCAACTCTGGAGCAATGTGATGAAGTACGCTCCTATCCCTGTTCAACTAACGGAAGACAAAAACCTCCCTTCTGGCCAATATGCATCTCAGATATCCACAGTACGCATTGTAACTTAACATCGAATAGACTGTGTACCTGTTTGTTACTTTTGTATCCCATAGAAAATCAGTGTAGATATATTCCATAAATCTTTCTCCTTAAGACAAGAGATGGGATTCCAGTGATGGATTCGTTATATTATAAAGATAAACGTTTGTGTGGATGTATGTATATTTGTTACTCTTTCACACAAAAACTACTAGTCGGTATTTCCTGAAATTTGGCACACATATAGTTTATGACCTGAATTAACACACAGGATACACGGGCGGAGCCGTGGGAATAACCTAGTCGTAAACAAATGCAATTTCGACGATATTCATATTTATAGGTCGCAGCAAGATAAAGTTACCCACAACCTATCAAGCTCAAGTAAAGATACAAAAGATACACGAAGACAAAAGGTTCAAAATTGTCATGGAGTTTGACATAATCGATAAAATGAGTGTCGAATATAAAATGTAACGGTACGTACTTATTAGAGTTAATCCTGTGCGGTTTCCCGTCGTGCGAGAGGCCGGCCAGCTTGCGGCAGCGGTAGTTCTCGTAGTGCACGGAGCTGGTCACGTCCTTCAGGTCCTGCAGGTGCGTGCGGATCACCATGTTGCGCAGCGCTATGAAGTCGCAGTGCTCCAGATTCTCCACTGGAACATTCGAACGAGTGGTTATGTTTAAAAGAGAACAAATGTAAATTTCAGTGCCTTCACTGAATACACCGTAACAATTAAGCATATAAAAATTAATATAATGGAAATCAAGCGTTCTGTATGTATAACCGAGTAGCTGTTACATCTTGATTAATAATATAAATTTTTCCATTTTAATTTTCAAAGGGACAAATGTTAGCCATCACACACTTATGATTCTATAAACTATATTATCAAATTTTGTTGTTTTAGATGTTTAATTTTTAGGCTTTATCTTTGCGGAATGTATACACAATAAAAAGTTGACTTGATCCATTTATATGAATCAAAATAATATATTGTTAACCGTGAACCAGTTGCTTTACAAAAATATTTGCGACTTTTATAACTTAAACAGATGTAACACAGGTTACAGTGACAATAACACGTCTTGTTACCAAAGCATACAAGACAAAGGACAGATAGCACACAGATTGTTTACATCTGTAACATTTGATGTTCGTAGATCAAAGTTAACCGCATATATTCTTATGATGTACAGTGTACACATTTAGCTCGAAATGCATTGCACCAGAAATTTACGTATCCTTATATTGAATATTAGAATGGATAAAATTAATACGCAATTAGAAATATTTAGTTAAATAATGCAAGTTTTATGTATGAGTAAACGTGTATACAATATGTATATATAGATACATATAGACAATATGTATGCAAATTCATTGAAGTGATCGCACGGGTTAATTATTAGAAGTATAAATATAGCGATACGATCGTATATTCAAAATCATACCCGAAACCTTTTTGAATTATATGCCTTTTTGAATCAGATGCAATCAAACTCATCCTCACCGTCGCCCCAGGGGTACTAGTGTATGGTATGTTCACGTAAAAGTAAAGTCGTTAACATGAACTCACCCTCAGCGACGCCCCAGGGGTACTTGCGTCCGCGCACGCGGCGGCCGTCCAGCTCGATGACGGCGTTGGCGCCGACCACGGCGAAGGGCACGCGGTGGCGCAGCGCGCGCGCCGCGTCCGCGCCGTCGCCCTCCTCGCCCGCGCTCTCCGGGAACTCGTAGATCTTGATCTTGTG
This sequence comes from Cecropterus lyciades, assembly GCA_002930495.1. NCBI lineage: Eukaryota > Metazoa > Arthropoda > Insecta > Lepidoptera > Hesperiidae > Cecropterus > Cecropterus lyciades. Next base: position 142,025 of record MOOZ01001776.1, on the reverse strand, counting down.
CTGGGCTATCTCTTTCATTATCTGCACGGAATGAACATTATTTTTTTAAGTTATATTAAAGTTTTTCTTCTTCTGATATATTTAGGAAAATGTATCAAAGTGTATTTTTAGCGAGGAACGAAATTGCGTGCGCCTATGTAACATAGGTATTCAGTAATAAAAAATATTATATGCTTATACAAAGACTATAAAAGCAATTATAAAAAACAATTTATTAGTTTTGATGATATTACGTAAAATAGGTAACAATACGCAACATAGGCTATAATTATAATATTTTACTTTTAAATAAAGAAAATTCACAAATTAATAAAAAAATGTAAACACAAATTGTTTTTATAAGGTGGTAGAACGAGTTTAGTAGGATTCTTATGTTATGTTAATTACGTAGTATGTAACTTAGATCATATTATATTTTAATATAAAATAATTAGTTCTTCCCAACAGAGAACCGATTAATATAAGCCCTATTTATCATTGTTTTTATAATAGTTTAAGATATATTTGACACTCAAAGCCAAAATTACGTCATTAACGTCATATTAATCCATTTAATCCTATAATATAATTTACAATGCTAAATTACGACAGCAAATTATATAGTAAAAAGAGACATTCTACCATGACTTTTTGTAACTTATTTAACCAACCTTGAAATAATTGCAATCCTCACTTTCTATCCATGTCAACGACTTGGTTTATCGTTTATTCACCGTCAATTTTTAATACCTTTTGCGAAAATATGACTTAACTTCATATTGTTCAAAATATATTAATATCTACCCCTGCTCGATCCCAAGGAGATAACACTTCTTTGCGTTATTCACATACGTAGTTATAATTGTTCGTGTCCAAGTTTATGTTTAGAAAACATACCTGTTCCTTGAAGTCCTTGCACTCCTCCGGCGTCATCGTGTCGGCCTTCGCGATGACAGGTATGATGTTGACCTTGTCGCCGAGCCGCTGCATGAACTCCACGTCGAGCGGCTTCAGGCCGTGTCCGCTGGGCGCGATGAAGTACAGGCAGCAGTGAACGCGAGTGTCCGGCGGCGCCGCCTTACGCGTCACGCGCGACTCCGCGTTCAGGAACTCCTCGTACTTTGATTCCACGAAGTCGATTATCGGCTGCCAGCTGGAATATAGTATTCATATTATTTATATATTCTAGTTTTAGCGAGAGATAAAATATATGATATAATTTTTTTTTGATATTCTGGTACGTTTATAGTTATACTAAAGCTTTTCTTCTCCTGGTACATTTAGGAAAACGTATCAATGTGTATTTTTAGTGAGGAACGAAATTGCGTGCGCCTATGTAACATTGGTATTTAGTAATATTATAAAGCTGAAGAGTTTGTTTGTTTGTTTGAACGCGCTAATCTCAGGAACTACTGGTCCGATTTGAAAAATTCTTTCGGTAATTTCGGTGTTAGATAACCCATTTATCGAGGAAGGCTATAGGCTATGTATCATCGTCGAAACTTACGCGGGTGAATCCGCGGGGCGCAGCTAGTATTATATACAAAGACTATAAAAACAATTACAATAATAATGTAATACAAATAATTAAGCTCAAAAAATTAATTAACAACATTATGTCATTTTGTACATATAATAATAATGATGAGTTTTACTTTATATAAGTTAATTTCAAATGTGATTACTGATAGAAAACATGTCGTTTCGACTATCTTTTCTTAACCCAATAGCTGCCATGTTGCGTTTTATTTACAGGATTTAATTTTTACTAATAAATGAAGATGTTCCATTATTGAAACATAATATCGACTTTAGATAATAATGCTTGTTTTTATTGAACGTTGATACAGATATCAATAGTAATAATTATCAGTAGTGATTTAACGTTAGTTAGATTGCACGAACAATTTCTACTTCTATTACGTAAATATTATGCTCTATTTAACACGGACTCGCAGCAAATCATGAGTAAAAGCCTTCTTCACAGTTGACTTCAACTCCAAGTTTTTAAACAACTAAGCAATATTAATTTTTCAAAAATATATTTATTAAAATAAAATAATATTTTCTGTATGTATGTATGATGTAGTTTATTCACACTCTTTTATATAATTTGCCATTATTATTACAATGCGAATGTTCCTTCTCTTTGCTTTTTTTTCACCAAAGACGTTGATGAATTTACTTGATTATTTCTTACACATAATACATTCGTTTAAAGAGATACGCGCTGTACAAATATTATTATAATTTATTATAATGTTGATGCGTAAGAATTTTTTAAAGAATTTTTTTAAAGATGATCAATCATCTTTAAAAAAATTTCACACTCCACAATGAGTTTAACACATTGTGGAGGACTCGACTCAGGAGGCTCCATCTCCTCAACTGTTTCTACCTCATTACAGCAGTATTAAGCGCTGAAGTGTTCTGGTTCGAGGCGTTCTGAGTTAGTCTACATGTTAGCAATGCATCAGTGGCCGACCTCAGCCATCTGAGGTGGATCATTGATCTGGAGTCGATTACAGATGTCCAAGGGAGGCAGAGACCACTTACTAACAGTACTGCGTGATCTTTATCATATGCATAACATGTCAGATAGGAATAAAACATTTTTCTTGTTTTTTTTTTTATGTTCACTTTATGTTCTACACGTGAAATGTTGCAGTGCAATATGGGTATAATCTAAACCGCATAAATGAAATTACACGGTACTTTATATCCATGTTATGGATAAGTTATATACCTATAACACAATTTGTATATGGTGATCACCATTTAAGCGTGAACCGAAACGGCGTGTAACAAAATCGTTTATTCAGAATCGTGTAAACAAAACATAACAATAGGTATCGCGAATGGATCCGGTGATGCAAATCGGTATGCAACAGCGGATGCGGGATGAGGCTTCCACTTTTTGTACTAACATCCTGCATGTGGCCGAACGAATTGGAGTCCTAGGCGAAGTATTTTAATCGGCCATTTGTATAAATCTTTCGCAATAAAACAAGTCTATAAAAATTAAATCGCCTACCTATAAATCAAAATAATTGCTACGTTTTCCAAGGTCATAAATGATTTCCATGAAAAGACACTTAAGAAGACGTTTCTTATACCGTAGGCCATTTTTTTACGTCAGCCTATAATTCTGTATTCTGTGTGGTGTCACTCTAGAATAGTACAACACTTTCTCTTACCGTTTATGTCGTAAGAGGCGACAAGCGACAAGAGTTACAGAAGGGACAACTCCAGGAGGTAAGCAGCAGCGTATTCAACGTAACGTAAACATGCACTGCGGTCACAATAACCGTAAAACCCTAATAGGGAAGGCCTATATCCAGCAGTGAACTTTAGAAGGCTGATAAATGGATGGATACGATCTGCCTGTAAGAGACAATCTAAGCGGCTCAATATATTTTCATGGTTAAATATTATGCAGACTGCTTGAAAGACTATTCCTTCCAGATCGTCACTAACTGATGGAATTATCTACAAGAAGGACTAGTAGACAATTTTTAAAGATTACCAGCTTCAAACAATTCTGTAATAAATGTTCTGATGAGGAGTTTCAATTAACATTTAACTATTTAATTACATAGACCCTTAGGTATGGTATATGTACCATATGGTCTATGGACCATAGAGGTTATGATTACCATCTGTATTGTTAAGTTACATTGAACGTTAAAGTCCACATAGAAGTAATACTAACCAATTGCTGTTATCGACAGCATCGCCGAAGCCGGGCGTGTCGACGATGGTGAGCGTGAGGTTGACGCCGTTCTCCTTGAGCAGTACCACGCTGGTCTCCACACCGACTGTCTTCTTGACGCGCAGCGACGGTCCCGGGTGCTTGTCCCGGTCGTACACCTCCGTGAGGAACAGCGAGTTTATTAACGTAGATTTGCCGAGGCCCGTCTCGCCTGAAAGGTTTATATTTGTACTGTTATAAAATGACAGATTAACAGATATCCTTCAAACTTAACTAAGATTTAAACATACAATAAAATACGAGTTAACACGCTGTTTTCACGGGATATTATAGGTTTGGTGTATTTAATATTTTCTTTAAAATTCATTCTTTCTTTAAAGTCTTTAAAATAAAATTAAACATATTTAGTATGACATTATATTGAGATTTAGTTTTTTGAAGAATTCATATACACGCGATTTATTACTAGTGTTTAAAAATATTTTTTCATTCTTTCCGAAACAAACTTTTCATCCGTCAAATGTTAAATAGTCATATTGTTACGGACTTAACGTACAATAAAGAGCAAAATGGCAACATTTTATGATTATTCGCCACGATTAAAATAAAAAGAAAGATCGCATTACGGCTATGAATTCTCCTTAAATCCCGCTTGCCAACATTGTCCGAATGAATATAAAATGCCACGCACGACAGACACCTCATTATACAAAACAAAACGGACGATCTTTATTCGTAACACAAAAGGCTCCGTGTTTCTGTCTGCTTCGTAATATGTTATCTGAGAATCATAAATTATTGAAAGCAAGCAATTTCTCCTTACCTACGACCATTAATGTGAACTCGAATCCTTTTTTGACCGCCTTTCTGTACACCTGATTTGGTAGATTTGCAAATCCGACATATCCATCTAATTCTTTGGTTTTGGGTTTTTCTATCTTAGGTAGGTCTGGTTTTGGCGCGACTGGTGGGTGGTCCGGTTTCTGGATAAAAGATAATTATAAAATAAATATTTTTATGACTAAATAATTTCACGAATTTAGTATGGTATTCTTTACGTGCTGACTTTTAGGGAGATTAAAATGACTTTGGTTTTGAGGCAATATAGAGGATTTTTTCAAGTGAGCAATTTAATCAGTGACACTGGGTATGAGTATCAGAGATTACCTTTCAATTAAGAAAGAAAATATTATAGAACTTATAATGCAATACCTTAATAATATTTTCTGTACTCCTTAATGGAGCGGGTACTGATGGTGGTGCTGAGGTGGGTACAGGCGGGGCGGGCATCTGAGGCGGTGCAGTCGGTT
>MOOZ01001776.1:118433-136117 GCA_002930495.1 Cecropterus lyciades | reverse complement strand
TTGCATCGATTCACAATTTTAAGCAACACACAGTAGAAGAATATCGCCGCTGAGAACAAGTAATGAGACTCCCGCTGCGAAGTCATAAATTTGCTCTACAATTACGAAGGAGAGAGGTAATATTATTATATAGCGGCGGCGCTTGTCGGTTTATTCCGTATATATAAGTGCGTGTCGCGAAGTCGGCACAGCCGGCTCCAAGCTCGGCGTCAGATGACTCATCGATACCGATATCAAGGCAAGTGTGTAATAATATAGCAATCTAATACGAGATACTTATAAATACTATCGTCTCTACTATAATGAAGCTGAGTGCATGATTGCTATCCTACGATTGACATCTATTTAATCACCGATTGTACTTGAGAATACGAAACACTAAAGGAAAACCTTTAAGAAATATCTGGAACAGCGAGTGGCGCCGTCGGGGCATTGGTCTTTTTTCGTTGCAATTTCACGAACGAGTCGCCTGCATTGGCACGTATACTTATGTTTTATATATTGGCTCCACATGTAAAAGCGAAACCAGCTGTTGATCGCAACGTATAGTGGCATATTGTAGTTTGAGAATCGAGAAAGCGGTGAGTCACGCGGAACTTATAACCATAACTGCGCACGTGATTCATACTCGAAGAATATCTTAACTAATGAGCCTCAACATACCATGAAACAACATACACAATTACATTCAAATAAGAACACATCTTGAGTATTCTCCGAGTGAGACGGCTAACAAAAACAGACATACTTACAGAATTAAATTATATCCAATATTGTATATCACGATGCATTTACATATATAAAATTATATGATAAATTTGTATAATGATATTCAATTTCAATTCCTCTGAATTCAACCAATCAACTCAAACGAATAAGTATTACTGAAAATTCGTTGCATTACAATTCGCCGTTTACCTATTCCGAATAGCGTCTAAAGCGAATTTTAAAAATATTCATTTCTACACTGTTCTATTCAAATGTCGAAAGTCTCATAAAAACTTGAATGATCGTATTGAAATTAGAGCAGTCGACGTGCTAAAGAATGTGTAGGTATCTCAGCAGTTAACATCAATGCTCCCATTGTGGCGCAACAATGCGCTTCAATTATACTTATCACTAGAGATGAGCGACTACTAAAAAAATAAACAATCGATTCTCTGGAGCTCGAATCGGTCGAATGATTGAAACCAAGCACGAAAATCCAGTTTAATTGATCCGATCTAAATGAATCATTTGAATCCCCTCCAAATGAAATTTCTGGGTGCATAAATTAAGCATTTGTCTACTGCCTACAGCGTCATGACTGTATATATAAGCTTCTGGTATTTATAGGTACTGGAACTAAAGGGTTGGGAAGAGAGTGTCAGCCATACTTAGCACTGTTGCCCTTATTGGGAGACATATTAAAATGGGTAAATGACGAAATAAATACATGAATACTGTAAGATTAAATTACATTTTAAGTCTAAATTAATATAAAATAACATCATGGTACGTGTTATTACAATTAATGGCATTTGTATTATCGAAATACCTTTAATTTTACTCGATTGAAAAATTTCGATCTACTCAGCCCATCTCTGGCAATCACGGCAAATATTGAGAATTGTAACTGCTATACTTAAGTATAGCAGTCACGTCAACTTGTGCAGTTTCGCAAAGTACGACGACCGAGTGTACTAGCTACGGCCCATTCTAATAATATCTACGAACGATCGTCCGACACAATGACTGACCGATGCTAGGACACACTTATGTATAAGGATACCGTTTACCACTATTTTACGACCTCAACAGGCTCCACTTTGTTTTAGATAAAGTAAACAACTCTACAAATAATTACTACGTCAATTGAAAATATCGGCTTCTAACTTCATCACAATCATTACACAATGATCGCATTTTGAGAAAACGATTGCTGTTTCTGCAATAATTTGCAATTATATTTTGTCAAGAGAAATAATTCGTCTATGGAAAATCTATTCGCACGAATGCTTAAGACTAAACTGGCTTAAGCTGTTGGCCTCAACCCTGTTACTTATTAGCTTACTTAGCGGTTAAGGCTTTCGGTAATGACAGAAGGGTCTTGAAAACTAACTCCTTTTAGTTTTAATGCTCAAACTGTTGCCTGTTGAACAATTGTTATTTACAATTTTATTACTACATAAATAATTATTCGTTATGCTAGTGTAATTGAACAAATTTCCATTTCAATTTTACTTGTTTCTTATTGATACCAATACTTTAGGACCATATTATAACTATCGACACTTATAGAACTGTCAAGCTAGGAATCCTATTAAGTCACATTAGATAGAACCATTGAAGAATACTAAGAAATCAAACACACTTATCGCTAAAAACAGAAAAAAGTCATACACACATCGTTAGATTCATTAGTTTCAATATCATGATATTTAATACTAAACGTCAAGAAAGACTTCCAAATAGCTCACTGATCGTATTATTGTTAGAGCTGCTTCATTCGATGTTTATCAGAGCAAAGACATTGTACTCGCATCGTAACGTAAATAAAATCAATCGAATTGAGCATTGGAAAAGAATTTGTTTGTTTTCACAGGAAGCAAGAGTAAACAACCTACTTTCATTTATTTGTTGATAATATTACTCAAGCCAGATGTTACCGAAGTACTAAACGAAGCAAGTCATTTGTGTAACACTTTAAGTAACGATAATTTCAACTATTTCGACTTTCAAAATTGCCTAATTGCATGGAGCTAATACAATATAGTTCTAAGATCTTAAATAATCCCTATTGTAATAAAATGTATACGTATTTTGGTTACATAAATATCATATTACTGACTATCGGATACCAATTTAAATATTAAAAAGGAAAACTCGGATATATAACACGCCAAATGCTTTTGATCACAAAACATTATATCAGAACAATTATTCCTGCTTGTTGCCGGTCACAATGGTCGAAATTCGGCACTAAACCAGAAATAAAAGTGCAAAATATATGATTCTCAATTTCACCATGAGGTACATACTACTGCATGAATATATTTTACAAGACTACTTAAAAATATTTTAATTACTATTCTTCAAAATATTATCTTACAACTAATAAAATAAATCACTTTAATTTTATATTCGAGTGTCATTAGTGATTACAATAAAACCAATGACCAAGATTTTGTTACCTATGTATATACTCACACTAACTTCTTCATTAAAAACACATGCACTAAATAAGCCCTTGAAATTTCTTTTAAACATAACAACAACAATATACACTATTTAAATTTACACTTTAATAAAATAATAATACATTATGTATCGAATGTATGTTTGTAGTTCTAATACTGATACTGAAGTTACTAATGACCGCATACAGGCAAACAACTTCATACAACTGAAGGGTATTTTCCTCCTATCAACGCACAACATTTACATGTATGGGTGGAAATATTCAAAAGCAGGATATTTATATATTATTTCCCTAACCTAACAAAGCCATGAACAAACGTGTTTCAGAATATAACCGCGGTTAGTAGACATAGAGTATGATCAAAGGTCTGATTTCAACACCATGTTTATTTCCTGTCTACGTCCCAATTTTTTGTAGAACAATATTTATCACAGTAAAAAATTAAATGTTTTTTTTATTAATAAAATAAAAATAAAAAAATAAAAAATAAAAATAAAATAAAATACTGCGTGTAAAAAGGATAACGATTATTTGGTTGCAATAATTATGATGTCTAACAGCTAGAATTAAGGAAATCTATTTAATGGAACCCCAAAAAATCACTATGAGATGCATAATTAGCTAATAACGCATAGTCTTTATGTATAAGTGGATAGAGAGAATGTCTTAGTGTCAGTCTGTGAATAAAATTCCATACAGTAGCAATTGTCGAGTTTCCGGCCGGCGCCGGCGAGGGCCCCTCCTTGAATTATATCGCTAGATGCACGACGTGATTATCTTTTAGTTGGTGGCGATCATTACACGAATGATTGACTTTAGATTGCATCGACTTATATCAACTTATAAGAAAAAAAAACATACAGTGTAAATTCACACTTTAACACGATGCACACGAAAGAGTGAATTCATGATCTTCCAAATTGCTTCCAAACTAACTTAACTTTACAATGCTCGAAATGATATGGTATCAAAAATTACCCGAAATATTTACAAAAATGAATACGTCGAATAAATGGAAAATGGGAATAATTACAAAAATCCTAACATTTATACAATGATTCATCTTAGTGCGATATACAAATATCTTGATATCAATACGATTCAATTGGGAGTCACCCGAAAAAATTACCACAAACGAACCTAACTAATAAAATAGTTAATTCCCTATTATGTATTAATTAACTTCTATGTACAGAAGGTATATTATAATTAATAACGCTCCTTTTGCGCACAATTATACTCCTATTTGTCTAAAATTACACGTACACGAGATAAGTAGTTTATTTTGCATGTTGCAAAGGCAATGCTTTGTATTAAGTATTCATAGTTAAATAAAAATTATAAAAATATAATAAGGTAAAAACCTCTTAATTTGTTATGTATAAAGGATTCATTGGCTTATAGGAGAGCTCTGGGTAGAATTTCCACCTAAAGTAAACAGTAATTTGATATAAGTTGTATTATGATGTTTGATGGCACATACAAAACTATAAGTATTCTAGCTACTATTTATAATTGAGAATAATATTAGCAAATAGATTTAAGTGATCGTAAAAAACCAAATGATGCAAATGTGTGTGTTAAATGGCCCACCTATGTAGAGATAGCTGCAATAATTACACGCATGATTGACTTCGATTGCATACCCGGCTCTACGCCCCATATTAATTGGACGAGAAATACGAATGTCACGGCTCACTCAAATCAGTTCATGTTTATATCATAATAGCCACGGAGAAAGCCCTTACGAATCAATTTTAATATAATATTGATGTGAACAAATTCATGGGAGATATGTTAAATATATAATTTCATAGTAATTTTTGAAGTGAAGCTTCTTTAGAATCGTGATTTGAAACTCGATGAACCGAAAATGTGTTAGGGAAGCAGTTGTCGGTGTTACAACTAGATGGCGATATACCCCTTTCTTAATCACGCTAACTATTTTACTTAATTAGTTTGTATACGAGCTCAAGTTTAGTGGGCTGCAGTGATTACTTCATCGATTAGTGAAAAAGCATACGTTATATTACCACTATGCTCAACAATATTTTATTATTTATTATAATTAAGTTTCACTTCCGTCGTGTATAAATTGCAAACACATACTTTTTTTTTACTCCGTCGGCTTGACTCACGCATATTTTCGGAGATAACCCGCCTTATTTCTCTGACCTATTCGAGGTCCTTCCTCATTAGCTTCAACCGGTCGCAGCGCGCTCCTGTCCAATGCAGAGAAATAGGTACGTATACTTATATCCAAGAAAATATGCGTGACTGAAGCCATTCGACATTAAGGATACTTACGAAATCATGACATGTTGCTATTAATTTTACTAAATTATGGCTAAAAGAAGGGTCAAATGTAAACGCGTGTAAATGTAAAGGAGTTCTTTAATTAGTTATATATGTATAGGCATAATTATTTATAGATGTGAATAGTAAATCTATGGTGTTTATAAATATACACTCTCCCCATTTAGGTTTAACGAAGCTAAAAGTGACTATATAATCAGAAAATGGTATTGTATTTTACAGGTAAAATATTTACAAAAAGTATATATAGATTTTCCTGACTTGGGTTATTTTTTATTATGATTTGAATGATTAGTTACATACTTTTATATTTTAAGTATTTATCATGATTTTACTTTCGTGAATTATTGAAAATTTAGTTTGTTTTGCCAATTCACCAATAATTGTTTAAAAATAGGACAATAAAGAAATCATACTATTATTACAGTTATTCATGTAATTCGAGTTTTTCATCAAACACCATTCAAAGCATTGTCATATACAAATATTAATATCATAATTAATTTGCTCATCGCTAAAGATAAGAAAAATTTAATTTTTCTTACTTGTATGTCATTTTTATCACATTGAAACATTTTAAAATTGTTTGACATTAAGTTACGAGATTACATATTTTAAGTAGCTACATGGTTAGAAAGTGCCGAGATTAACAATGAAAGATATATTTATAGAATCTCGAATACTACATAAACTTGACAATAACATCGGAACACGACCTGAATCGGGAAAGACAAAAAACAAAATTACTAGTACACGGAAACACAATTTACCGAGTAACTCTGGCCCGAACTCCACGAGCCTGGGATTATGACTCATAGATCTTTCGATATAGACACAGTCGAGTATGAAACTAGTTCATGCTTTTACTACATTACAATACCATTCTCTAATTCGCTACGTAATTGAAGGGTATGATAGTTCAAATATGAGACGTTACAAATTAGTCCTCGGAGGTTACAAATGGCAACGCATATGCATTGGACCCTTCTTTTTCTGTGTTGTCAGCAGCTGTGCTGTCCATTACTTGAAGTGACAGCTAACTTTAGACAGACCGCGTGGTAATTTGTGATATTAGTACCACATAAAAAATCGAATGTGCTAAATTAATTGTACAATTAAGTTTAAAATCATACACTTTTAAAAATATTTTTTAAACCGACATATAGCAGTTAGTGAAGAATTTTCTTGGGTTTAGATATAAAGTGCAAATTAAAAAAAAATAGATTAATGTACCTTTTGTGAGGAATCTTCCGTTTACCCTGATAATAATAATATATATATAATAAAAAGCATTATATATATCACAGATATATAATGAACAACATATATGCTACCACTGTTACTATTCCTAGACTCGAAATAGATTTCCGTTATACGCCATTCTATAGCCGCGTCCGTTTCCAAAACAACATCGCCGTTTCTACGGGAAGTAAACATTAATGGGCAAGTGCACGTGAGTTAACAACTAATAGGTAACAGACGAGGTGGCGAGCATTATATGAGCTAGAGTGGACACTGCCAACACAGGTGCTTTATACTCGCCATAAGTACTTACGCGCACACTGAACAGAGTTACGCTTGACCAATTAACTTGAAAGTTACTGGCATTGAGTACACTTTATGGGAACGATAACTATGCTGTTATGACATTATCCAACGACATCAATCAAAATCAACCCCGTTGCACCATTGCTGGACAAAGGTCTTCTAAAAAAAGGTCTTGTGGAAATCAAAAGCATATCCATATATATTTTCTACTGGACGCCTTATAAAAAATGTTCACATATTACAACAACTTAATTTATCTATTCACGACTTATATGTGATTGTTTTAAACACGACTGAATAAGCGGCGACTAAGAATAAAACTATTATCGTATAATAACCCACTAATGAGCTTGTGACTATTGGTTGATAATGGGACTAATTTCTATTTTTAATTAATAGCTACTACCTATATAGTAGTGTGTCAATCAAAGCTTATTCTGAGTATAGCGATATTACGCTGTGAGTATTCTTAAATAAGAATAGAATAGAGAATATTGCATTATTTCCGAAGAAACTTCACAACTTGTGGAGCTCGAGAATGACCGGGTATAAGTATCTAATTATCTATGTACTGAAAAATATAATAAAAATATGTATTAGGCATAAACCCTCATACCGCTTGTACACTATATTAGTTAACAATCAAATTTAGATACGTATATCACGCACTTGTAATCTGAAAACAGATCTTCAGTCAGGGTAATAAAATCGATCGATTACCAACCACGGCAAGGGACGTACATCAGTCTAAATACTCGCCACAATCATGATACTGGCAGTTTTATCGCACTGATTTCACTGCATATCGAAAGACGATAGCTGTAATTTGGGTCGACGTCAGTTCATTTAACATTACTTTCTCTACACGGATTCTCTGTAGCTGTTCACATACCTAGTTATTTCCCAGGCATTTTACATTGTCAACGCTTGAATGAAGTAAATGCATTTGTGATGCAGCTTATTTACTGCGATTGGAACAAAATTTCTCTTGTAACTTGTTAATTTTGCTTCTTACATTAATATAATCAGGTTATTATTAGTGATGTTATATCATACCCGTGACTTTTAAAACTTTCGCACTTTCATATTTCACAAAATGGCAACTATATTGATGTGAAAAGCGATTTTATTTACCGGCCAGACAGAAAAAATAACGATGAATTTAAACACAACTATTCTACTTTAAGCTGTTTGTAGACAAGCTGTTGTTTATGGCACCCACGACACAGAATACTCCTGCGAGTTTATTAAATGGATGCACTTAGGCTCTTGTGGGTGTAAGATTCTCAAGCGTAGGCAAAACCGGAGTAGGGGCGAATGAAACGAGTTGATTGGGTTAAGTTGGCAGAGGTGAGCACAATGCAAACTATAATGAACTACGAACACTCAATTTATTGCAGGGTACATCGTCAAGGTTAATAAGAACAAAAGATGCACTTCTGATGAAAGATAAGAAAAATAAACAACAATTGTGATACAATTGTTGTTTATGTATGTATGAAACCAGTTGATTACATTTAATAACTATTCCAATTCACAGACGCCCATTAACATTTTTTGTAACTAACTTTACAGGAATCATTACGTTGGCTTAGATAACATGCTTGATAAGAAAAACCACTTGAACGCGAGATGAGGTGCAGCAACTAACTGGCATGACGTAATATTAGATAAAACATAGCTTTCGTTGCTGCGGTCTCAAGAATACAAATGTATATAATTCAAGCTTATGTGCGATTTATTTATGTTTTATACGATATTTTTATTTAGAGGCGACGCTGCTTGGATCCTATACAATCAGGATTCTCTCGGATGCAATACGATGCACTCTCGACGCTTTTGAATTATTCATATGATAATGTGATACAATGACAGAACGATCCTGTTTAGATGTAGGTATCTACTGAGTCTTACAATGAGGATACTTGTCGTTGGCAACATTATCATTGACATAAAACTTGGAAACACTTATAAAACGGATGCGGTTCCGCACTTCTAAGATGTTTCATGCCTTGGCAATATGCAAATATGCAAAAAAATTATTATAAAGTTTCTGGCAGTTTCTAATAACTGAAAAGACATGGCCAACGCCAACAGTCCTAATAAAATCAGAAAATCAGGTACGAAAACCAATTTACTATAGTATGAAAAAACGCGTGATATTTTTTACATTTTTTTCTTTACTTTTAGTCTACATATATAACAATATTAAAAGCTGAAACCATTTACGGGCAGAATGCATCCGAAGACAATTGTGACAAGCTCAAATACAGTTAGGAGACATAGTTCCGTTACAGTGCATCATTGTGAAGTTCCTGCGACCCTGGGTATAACTGGAACCAGAGTAATTATCGAGCCGCACCTACTGATTCAAAACATCGAAGGATTACATCCGCAGTCTCCTTCAGTCTCCATGATCATGATGATTTGTCGTAAATATTTAAAGTAAGGTATTTTTACGGGCAGTCCACAGTAGTGAAACTAAAGAATAGCTTGTAAAAATACGAGATTATAATGAAGCACATCCTGCAATTTTCAGTTCAAGGTCCAACATTACATTTAGATAAATTAATTTACTTAAAGCGACAAAATTATCAAATTATTAATTAGGTAAGTCTAAATAATGTACAAACAATACATACAAATGGTATGCACTTTGCGTTCGATTAAACATGCATTACCTACATGATTTGAATTTGTGTCTCATTAGGCTTGGAAGGACCATGTTTAATTGGGGTTAAATTAATTGCCATCTAAATTAACAGCGCGAACAGTAGTATTTGTACGTATGAACCTTGGAAAGGTGTTTAGATTAATCATATTATTAAGGTAACTGCCTGTTTGTTGCCTATTAAAACACCCCTAACAACAACATGGGTGTCTAACGCATCCAAAAATAATTTAGTGACATAACAATCCACACAATTTTAAACAGTTCTTAAAATATTACAGCGAAGCCGACAATAATGGACGACAAGGTATATTTTAGGCAGGAGCTATTTAAGTAATATGTACGATAATTTATAAAGCTTTACCGTAGATATAACTTAACGATAACACACGTTATCAATTAACGTTATCGACGCAAATTTTTCACGAACGCTTAAAGCGGCAAAGGAAATTTCCCGTGTTTGCTAAGTCAATTGCATTACTGAGCAATTGAAACAAAATAAACATAAATTTAGTTTACATGAGATAAAGCAACTCAGTAAATATTATCGTCGTATAGTTGATAGACTACTTGCGGCTTGCGAGACACATTTACCACTTATAGATAAAGCAACAAGCCAGGGCGCCAAATGCGGCTGTCTCATATTATTGTATAGAAAGTCAACGACCGACACAGAACTAGCAGCGTACAATATTTTAATATTTATATGAGTTATATGACATTATCCTTCTAGGAACTGACTTATTTTTCCTTAATTCCAGAGGACCTTCGTTCGATGGGGTTCGATACTTGACCTGGTAGAATTTGCATGCCCATTTGGTGCAAGCGTGATTGTGTTCGACTCTTGTCCATGCCACCAATGGCACAAGAAATTGTAGCAAAAGATGAATGAATATAGCTATGAATGTCTTATTTATGAATTCCCATAAGTCAACTTTAGTAATAACAAGGTTTATCACCATAATATATATTATCTACAAAACTTTCACTAATTACTACAGTCATGACCAAAAATACAATCAAAATGTAGATCGGTTTTTAGTTTCCAAGTTAAACAATATGAGTTTGGAAATAGACAGATACTGATCACATAAAGTAGAGCTTCATTTTTCATTGTTTGTTAGTTTACTTAGCTGTATTCCCAGTTTTCCATTAATAATCAAATTAATCCAATTGTTACATAACAATTGTATTAATTGACTGTATATATTTGATTCTTTTTCTGGATTGTTGTGCAATTTATCTAGACATTATCGAAGCGCCGACGCACTCATTCTCATTGACGCTCACACGTCGTCGAGTCGCTGCTGATAGCCTGGACGATAAATCAATACAAGCCTACCGCACAAAACAAAACAAGCAAGACCCACACGGCTATCAGCGGTCATATCGTACACAGGAAATATCAAATAACTTCACATCTAAAATCAATACTCATTTATATTCTCACCTCGGCCTTTCTACGCAAAGACAAGTTCCTCCATATTTCTCTCGGACTTGTCCATCCCACTTTGCCTTTATCAACACCACTGTCACCGACGCTACTCGCACACCTATTTAGCTTAGTTTGATGCGTTGTGCCGTTAGACACGGCCCGATTTGCCATTCTACTCACAACCGAGGACGACGAGTAGAAATGTCTGGTAAAAATATCTATAACACCAACTTTAAAAGTCCTTTAAACACATCACTGGAACGATTTGAAAAAGCAACCCCTCAAACGTACGCAACATTTGCGCAAGGCACCTTTATCTTATCGTAACGGCCGTTTTTCTTTTGTTTCAAGCACTGCTATCTACTCCATCGTATAAGATAATCATAAATGTATATAATCACTTCCACTTAATTTGCGAAAATCGAGCACTTTCAATTAAAACACGATAAAGTGTTCATATACGTACAGCGAGCAAGGTTTTAAAACAAATAGACTGTTTTAATATGAGGCACATTCACGTCTGTCTGTATCAGTTTGAGGTTAAGTTACCGGCACTACCGGCTGCCGGCTGGCAGGGCACACAAGCGCCCCGTTGACTCGAGCCGGACCCACACGGGGCGAAATAGGACATAACGAATTTTAATGACTCACACAAATGACTTCAACGTTTACTAATGTCTTTATACACCTGTGACACATGTAAAATTACTTTGAAACGTATTCAACGTTAAAATTTACGAAATATAATATTTTCATTTATTAAACCACCACTAACAGTAATACATACACATTACAAAAATTAAAAATTCACAAAACGTTGACAATTATTTCCATTTCAATATGAGAGTAAGTAAGCACTTTGTTAATTATTTAACAGAGAATAAAATGCAACTCGTGTGTAGAGACCCGCTGTGCCTCAGGTACCAGTTAATTATGGCTATATCTACGTATAGACGTAAAAGGATCCCAAGTCCGTCACACTTATACCCACCAGACGTACAAAAGCTGAACCCCCGTTTCAACAATGAGAAAACATCATATTGTGTTCATAACAATTCTCAGTCTTAATACACTCACGGGAGAGTTGAGTTTCAATAGCAATAAATCTACAGTTAATGTCTTTCGTTTCTGTTGTATACACAGTGCAAGAAGAGAACGTGTCCTAACCGCTTTTGCTGGTTCATGAAAAAATTTAAACCAACTCTCGTATCGAAATGTGTTACCGGAAATCATAAAATGATTATTTCGCAATGATTTTGGATTTAAAAGCTATGGATTTTGGATAATGCAACTTAACTTCCTAACGTTTCTTAACTAATCCATCGGTCCACGATAACATGAAATCGATAACAAAAATCTTCCAGAAAAAACACAAAACAAACGTGATCCTATCGATACAAAGATAACAATGTTTGCTCATATACAATTAGAAGACCATTTACGAAACTGTGGAACAAAGACAGCTTTCAAGTAATACCTATTCATTCATTCATCTTGTACTCGTTAACTTTAATCTTACACTGTAGGTAGGTAGGTATTGTAGGTAGTCGACGTGTCGTCTCTAGATGTGTATTTGTGTTGCGCTTGGTTTACAGAAATGAAGATTTCTTAAATTTCCTGTTTGTTACCCTTCGAAGAATTTTCAGGTCAGGGTTCGACCGTGAAACATTTAATGTCTGTTTAGTGAATTCGACACATGCGAGCAGAATGGCCGCCGCTACATGGGTTATTTTTAACCCTGTATACGTGGGGTCAATCACCCGCTTAGTCCTCCCGCGCCACGGACCAGTCCTATCACACGAGGAACTTGCGTGGGAATACACCAGCCTCCTTGAACGGAGAGAGGAAGGAGACAGCAAAAACACCATAGAAATGCTGGTCACGACATCTATGTTGGGTAATTGAGTCGTGATTTCTTAGAAATCATGCCTTATTGTACCGCCGGAGTTATCAAAGTAAAGCATTTGAAACTAATTTCTTCTAAAAGTTCAACGTGAAGGTGAAATTCTCCCGAATTTACTAAGTTAATTTGAAGTTGCTCAACGGGCTATTTTTTGGCAAGTATAGTTGCAACTCTGTAGCACACTACATTGTCAAATTGTTTCAATACTTGTTGCAAACTTGACATCTACCCCACTGCCTCAGTAATGGTGAGATTGCAGTCAGTTTTGCCCTGAATTGCTCGATATAGTCGCCATATGCCAAAAAAAAAATTCCGTTGACTAGTCACCGGTATCAAGTTAACTTCCATATAAAGTTATGTTTTTGTTTCAAACCTTTTTCAATTATATTAAAAATTAATGCGACTAAATAAAACCCTCTTTTTTGAGAAGATACAAAAATGTCCGAATACGAAATAGAATGAAACAATATTGACGCGGATATCTGTTAATATTCCTACCATTTGAAAAAAAAGTAAACCAGTTTTGGCTAGTTCAAAGATCTTATAATAATGTCGTGTGATAAATTATAAAACAGTAACACTATTCCGCTTTAATACGTGAGTGAAGTCTTCATTTTTTATTTAAATACTATTAGTGTTTTTTATTCTATCTTGTTTCCTAACACATACGCCACATGGGACCCCGTACAAGTTTTTAACGACTCCTTTGTTTTTATAGACTTCTGTTATTGAATTACTTCAATTACATAGTTCATAAATAATTTAGTAAATAAAGTTTCGACTATTTTAATATTATGTTATTACTGCTGCTACATGTATGTACATTTTACATTTAGCGAATTTTTATTATATGTATTTCTTCACATGATAAAAAATTGCGTAGTATATTTTTAACTGATTTAGTTTATATTTACCCACAGTCTTAATCCGATAAATGAAAATAGTTAATTCATGATTACCAGGAATAGCCACTATACATCAATAAAGTTATTTGACTACCTACCTTCATTTTTTATAGATTCTGGAGTTC
The DNA here is from genome assembly GCA_002930495.1 of Cecropterus lyciades. Lineage (NCBI taxonomy): Eukaryota > Metazoa > Arthropoda > Insecta > Lepidoptera > Hesperiidae > Cecropterus > Cecropterus lyciades. Next base: position 122,033 of record MOOZ01001776.1, on the reverse strand, counting down.
GCAAGACACTACATTATTTTCAGATGATAAGAGTATTACAGATATATTCTAATAAGAATTAACTGTAGCATCTTATGCAAAATATTAAACATTCAACCCGTGTTTCACATTACCCGTGAAATCTAAGTAAAAACAACTTATTATGTCCACTTCTACTAGAAAGTATCGAGTAGATACTATGTAAATCGCGATATATTACAACTTGAAATATGCGAAGGCAATGCACGTATTGCACGTCGCGTATTGTTAGTATTGCATCGGTAAAAAAAACGTATGGCACCACACAATTGTTTACGAAACTAGAACGTGTTTTACCTTGTGTATAGGGTTGATTGTACTAAAATAACCAAACCTCCCTTTTTGGGGTGCGTTAGGTTCGATTAGGGGAATTGTTTGAGGGTGAACAAGATGTACGACAAGGGGACTCACTGTGGCCGTGTCGGTGAGGGTGACGGTAGCTGAGGTGGGTCCACCATTAGTCCCCACAGTGTTAAGAGACGTCAGACTCGCAACTTGGTTATTGGCGTTTTGTTCGATGATTCGTTGACGAAGAGCCAGCCTTTCGAGACTGGCCAGTCGATGTGATCCACCTGCACCTTCTCTGTCTCGTTCCCTAAGTCCTGTTTGACTGAGAGTGCTGCCAGCACTGAAAGATCCACTATATTTTGGCAGGGTGGGGGGTGGAACTGGTCTGGCAGTGCCACCGCGACCGAGCAAGGATCCACTGGATGTGTATGCATAGCTACTTGGTGTCCCCAGAGTAGCAGTTCGCGGAGCGGCTCCGATGCCGTTAAGAGTTCCATTGGTACCGTTGACGGATCCACCATTGACCGTCGTCGTACTGCCGTTCATCTCCTTATATTTTTTTCCGTCATGCGTCAATGTAGCAATCACACACTGTCACTGACCGTCAATACGATAAGATCGCGTGCTAAGGCAAATAACGCAGGAGCGTTCGTGCCGGGTGCCCGTCGGAGGCGGTTTGACAGCTCGAGCGGTGCAGAGGAGGCGCGCGGGCGGAGTCTCGGCGCCCCGCGTTCGACGCCATCGCCATTCGCCACCGCCACCGCCGGCTCCAATGGAACTCAGGAATATTATCACACGAGTGAAGACTAGAGGGTTGAAAATGCATCGTAGCTCCTCTGTCAAGGTCAAGCCATACTTGGGGCACTCGGCCGATTTTATGTTTTCCAAAAGCAATAATTTGCTCTCATTGCTCTTATGGGAAATTTTATGTTCGCATATGGACTATTCGAATGTATTCATTAGGCATCGACTTACGTATGCACGATGTTTGTTTGGAATGATAGTCCATGCGTATAAATTAATACCATTGCATCTGCGTGTGTTAATAAGTTTATTCTATTTAGTTACACCTTTGCTTGGTCATTATTATCAATGACAATTTAAACCGCTAGGATTTTTATCAAATGTATGTATTGCGCAGGGTCCTGAAATATTTTACAGGTAGCCCCTACAAACTTATATGAAAGAACTCTTAGCGAAGTTGTTTTAATTATTTACATAAATATTATAATCTTAAAGGTAATTAAATTCGAAATCTTAACAGACATCTCAATAATTTGTAAATAATTTTATGATTTTTTATTTCGATATTCATTTTGGGGCACCTGCTTTCTTTTTGATATGTATTTCACCGATCACTGTTCATTAAACTTGCGGTTCGCTCAGCAGTAGCGCGCGCAAATTGATTGATTGATCGATAGTCCATTTTTGTACGTACGTAATACGTATAATTTGTCCGTACGTAATAAGTATAACCTTAGAATTATTTCTTGTTAAATACTTACCTGTGCTACTTGGAATACATATATTGTAATGCCTTTATTACGTTCTTGAAATTATTTGTTCAACATCGACATCAACAGGTCGAGGCAAACAGTTCACATATTTCTAAAGGACTATGAATTACCATCATAATGGTTTCTATTATGTCGTAAAAATTTAGCAACATTTGAAATTTGCATTATAAAAAAATACATTCAAACTGAACATTATTAGTATGAATATTCTCTACATAAAACTTACCCATAATTTTCAGGTAGAAATTAAGTGAAGGTGTATTAGGGCAATGCCTTGTTGTGAAGCGTTATCCAACAATGCCAATTTATTAAAAGGAACTTGCTGGTGAAAGTCTCTACTTATAAACTTTACTATACAACCAACGCAAACTAGTTAAAATGTATAAATCATAATACATAATATATACTTAAGCTCTTTCTCTTTATCGGTTACCCTGAGTTACCCATGATCTTATTATAACCTTCACTTTCTATTGGTTTTTGGTTTTGGTTTATTATGTATAAAAAACTATTGGTTCGTTTTCCCGTTAAGTGATAGTAGGTTCGTTCGTGGCTTATACCACCAAAGATAGCTTTTATTTTAAAGCCTAATAAAAACATCAATTGTTACAATAATAAATGTCATTATGCAGTACTCAGAAACATAAAGCCACAGTAGGCGCACGATATTTTAGTAAGTACACATACATACTACGTAGAAACACTAGTGCATGCGTTCATTCACGTACGGTTAAAGATCATTTATTCCAGACACATATAATTACACAAATACGATTCGGTCTCCTTCACGACCGATGCATCACGTTAATCATATCGACGTGACCATCTTGATCAGATATATAATGAAGAAGACACCTATTAAGTTAGCAACACGTGGTTATCGCATGGTGTTACAACCACGTCGGCGATCGACCGTCACATAGCGCAGGCGCGGCCGCGGACCCACACCCTGTCCTGCGATGGGGTCCTCACAACCCTTCAATGCAATGCTCATTCATAAATAGTCATTACGTTATGCACTTACCCGTACGTACTAGCAAGTACTCGTGGAACAAATCACTACATCTCGGAAAATAGATATTGCACAGGTTGATACAGACAGCAGATACGAGGAGGTTTCTGTCTCATCCGTAGGAACTAATCCATCTGTTTTAATGCTACCGAAACTACTTATTGTAATGTATTAAAATTTAGTTATTAAAAGTTTGTTAGAAATGCATCTAAAATTAATATGCTGTCTTATCCAATATTCACAATGAATCTTATCCAATATTCTCAATGAAGATGTTCAAACAATCAAAAAGTTAGGAACTGATTAAAGGTCTGTGGCGTTTTAAGACAGTTGTCTTGAGTAGTATTAAGTTGACATTTTAGAAATTATATTTTTACTGTTTCTTTATATTATTTCATTGATGTTTCAGATTGATGACAAGAGACGTGATTAGTAAGTGGTGACAATAAAAATTACGGCGTTAAGAATAAAAGACGAACATTTCCAAAATAGATCAAAAGATATATTCAAATACCAACAAAAGAAACATTTCCCTATAGAATTACATCCCCTTCTGCTTTTCTAAGCCCCAAATTTATTGCGTTAGCAAGTTGAGTGCACTCCGGATGAAGTAGCCTGTGAACGTGAAATGATGAATAAAAGGCATCCACTAAAGGAGTCGTTTGAGTTAGGAAAACGCAAAAAGTAGCACGTACTTAAGAACACTGGGGGAAACTTATAATTATACTGGAAAAAACTGTAAAGTTCCTGCGATGTAATATCGCC
>MOOZ01001776.1:83008-111693 GCA_002930495.1 Cecropterus lyciades | reverse complement strand
TGCAATACTTAAGGTTCCATATTGCTGGCTTAGAATATATGTATTTTTTTATCTATGGATGTTGTTCAGTAAACCGCTGCTTAAAAATAGTACTCATAAAATGCCTCACGATACACTAATATTAATTTCATTTGTACCCGACTGCGTCAGAAATAGTTCCGATGGGACAGGTGAAAAATTTTAAAAATTTAGCACAAAGAAGAGGAACAATAATATGATAAATGACGGTGTATCGCACTAAATGGACTATAAAATTTGAAAAATTATCTCGTTAAACGCGTATTCGTCAAGCATAACGATCATAAAATGTTCAACAATACCTAAATACATGATGGAGTAAGTTATCCTATTAGTTTTACGTATAGAAATTACTGCAAAATAAATGTTCACCTCCATTAATTAATTAATTTAAGCGAAGCAAACGTTAATATTAAATGGATTACGGCTTAACCAAATGGGTTTACCTAAAATGAGTAACGGTATTAACATAATAGGAATTCCAAGTACGTATGTACGTGTTATATCAGTACGAACGCACATTCGTCCGGAGTGTAAACGCGTTGTTTGGTCAAAAAGGCACGTGCCCGCGTACCGGCAGGCAATGTTTCTAAAATAAACCCCAATAAACCACAACAACAAGGCTTAAATTAAACTTAAGCGTTCAACTCAAACCCTCGACTGCAATAATCCACTCGTCAATGTGATGATTGAAAACCTACAGTCTAAAAATAAAACCCACACTGAACATCCATTTGCAAATCACCATTAATAATTTCGCACGAAATCATTAGAACAACATCCCACAAGCGAGTAATACCATATTCTCTTTGTCTGTCAAATCTATCGAAATCCCACACGTGATAAGTCCCATCCTAAAGGCCTACACTTCACATTTACAACAAACTATTGCGAAAAGTACACGTAGCAGAGATCATTGAGAAGACTTACTATGAGCTCTGTCCACCTAATTAGTTAAGCTTTATCTTTATTAGCGTCTAATAATTATCACAAAAATAAAGACCGGCATTTTTTTTTCAATAAATTGAGTATCAAACGAACATGCAGTCCATCTCATTGTAAGTAACCAATGCCAATTTTGATTACAGATGTCCATGTAACATCTGTAATCAACACCAGATAAGTCTTACCTGACGACTCGGCGACTGAGGACTAAGTGATGCCTCGATTATGTGCGCCACCTTAGTCCTCAATAGCGGTACATTGCTGATCTTGAGGACTAAGTTGATCTTTGATACTGATACTACTACTATCGGTCCGTAGTCATCATTTACCATCATGGTACATTAACACGTTAGCTAGTTCAATAACAATACAGTAAAATATATCAGTGTACATAAATAACGAACGTATACGAAACTGACGTTGTAATGGTACTCTACGTACCCATATCATTCGTAACCTAATGGCGACTAAAGTCTAATGGCAACTTTCCTGTTGTTGTCCATGGCCACAACGACAATTCCTCTTGTTGTTTTCATCGACACTCAGAGTCCATAAATTGTATAGCACTGAGCAAAAAGTGAACTACATTAACTGTTCAGCGCATCTCTTCTAAACACATAAATAGAGGTCAGAGGAAAATAGGCGTACCTATGCTACGAGTATGATATATCGCGCGCCACGTCTGAAGCTACTTCAAAGACAACAGGCCTTGGGCTCGCTCTACGTTGCTATTTGACACCAATTTTACTACACTGAAAACTGCTGGACGCGTATTATTTTGACCAATCTATGAAATAAAATATTTAATCTCATTATGAGATAGCTACGAAATTTAATGCAGGACTTTAATACATATATTCATTTTATCGTATCTGTACTGGGATGATCTAAATAGATCTGTGAACGCCATTTAAATTGTTTGTTACAGGCGGGTCATTTAGCAGTTAAATAAATGTGCCAACAGGTAATTGACAATTACGCATCGTTGTACCACCCAACTGAATAAATAAAGGATGAGCAATTATTGGTACAGTGATTAGATAACAGCGATATAGCTGGTGCCCATACTTGTTGTACAAGCAAATAAATGAGTGGTCACTTTAAAACAATTCAATTCAGTATGAAATAATCACTTACCTGTTCTGTACCGGCTGCGTGCCTGTAACGTGACAATACTGGTCTGTTTCGAGCTCTGTTCAACGGGGTATCTGACACAGAAGTCATTCTGAACACTAAACCACTGGGAATACCTTAACAATGCACTTTTCCACTGGGATTCAAATTTCAAATATAATTGTCCGTAACTAGCAGCCACCAACAGCGTCAGGAGGAAACATACTGTTACGATTACAATATGTGGCGTCCAAAGCGATAGCACATTTTTCCGTCGACAAATCACATCCGGAGCGGAGCCAAATGAAGGCGGTGAATAAAACGTTCACGCCAACCAATGCCCGGGTTAAAGCTGGCACTGATAAGAGTTTAATGGAGTTTTGCACAACAACAATCTTAGTCATTTATACCATCGAGATACACATGTAAATGAGCACTAACTATGACGTAGTTTCGTCGGGATGAAAACTAACTCGAATTCTAGCGTAAAAATATGCAATTTCGTTTCTTCAATTAATTGAGGACAGTCGTTTAAGGGTGGGTGACCTAAACGCGATATGAACACAGTGCGAATGTTTAACACTAAAATACTTTTAAAATATTTAAAAATGGATTAGAGCCTCGCGTCGTAACGACCTCACCGCGATTTCATTTTCGCATACTGGAACAATAGCAAGGGCGCGTCATGGATAGCTTACGGATTCGTCACTGCAGCCGACGTCGAGTGTGCAAGTGTCACTTGAGCTCGCATCGACGGCTGACCATAGGGACACCGTAATTGGTGCCACGGTGTTCGCTGTGGCCGATACTCGAGGGCCAAATAGCGGTCGCAAATTCCTACTCGTAATTCAAACGACGCACGCAACAATCGTACGTGCGCAGTGAACAAACGGTCTGGCGACCTAATAATTTCTATTCTATATGACTTTATTGCATACACAAATGATAACCATTTAATTATGCATACTGAGTGTACTATCATACTTTTAGGCTGGACTACTTACGGTTTTTTTTCCATTGATATTTACAGTTATTTGAAATTTATAGGTACATAACTTGTTCAAAATTATGCAATTTTGTTTCCAAAATATAAAAAGATTGTAAGAATTTTAAACTTACCGCTACAAATCAAAACGATGAAATATCCGTACATGAAACAATAGAAACATAATTATTAGCAACTAAGAAATAAACACCATTAAATGACGTGTAAAAACTGCAATAGTGGATACTACAAAAAAAAATATATGAAAAGTGCACAATGGTACATATCAATACATTTTAAATATATTAAAGACTAAAAACCATAACTAATTTAATGGAAATTAAATTAAAGATAAAGATGGATTTAGCCTTGTCGCCTATATAATAACTTTAAACACCAAAATGCTGCATTTGCAATCTAAGTATAATAAAAAATGACCTTTTTTTTTAATTGTAATGATTTCATGAAAAGATCTGTAGTGATTTTCAATGGGCTTCCATTCTTACAAAAATCACGTGGTTTTCCAACATCATGTTTACATACAGTAAGACAAACTTTTTTTAACACATACACGTGTACATTTTTTCATAATAGTTAGCTTTAAATGTGCTAAACATTTATTTACAAGTATTCTTTACAATGTTCTCTTGACATTAGTTGCGTATCTTCTACTTTGAAAATTACTTTACATGATTATGACTTAATATTATGATGTGATCCATATCAATTCTTCACAAAAAAAAACTAATTATATTTATTTTTGACAACAGGTAACTTTAATTTTTTTATTGATTGTTCTTCCGATTACTAACATCCTATAAAAAGCAAAAACACTAAAGCTATGTAAAATTAAAAACATACCCAGGCATGGGAGGCAACATGTACCTATGTGCTCAAGGCTTTCTGTGCTCAAATATACCTCATCCATTAACAAATCTACTAAAAAAAAAATATTATCAAAACACTAATCAAATAAACAATTATTTTCAATAAACAGCAACAGTACTTGATGCATTGAAAATGAATAAACTTATAAAAGTCACGGTGCAAACGCGAACAGGTATTCTTCGTTAAAAAGTCAGTGCACGATGTGTGAATCAATAGAATGTATGCCACCATTGTTTCTAAATGAATATTGTTGTCTCTATGTTCAACTCTTAAATATGAATAACAGATTTCTTTCACTTTATAAATACCGCGATTGTTTGTAAATAATGCACGTAGTGACCGTAGTAGCATTTATCTTAAATGCCCTCGCTGTCATTAATCAAACGTGATCAAATAATTTGTATCTAATTGATGAAACATAAATCAATGCAAGTTTACGCAAACCATTGTTTATTATAGCGATATAAAAACTATTTTATAAGTTATTATAAAATAATGAAAAAAATATCTTACACGACAAATAGGCTGTATCAATAGATTCCATTGTTGCCAATATTTACCACTTTTTTAATCACACTGTTTATTTAAAAGAATTACCATATTCCATATCGCCGAACATCAAATAAACGACACAAATGGCACCATCCAGTCGGACCTCGCTGGTCGGTTAAGTAACTATCAATTAACAAACAATTCGATGACCCAATTACGAGCAAATATTGACGGACACGACAAAGTCTGTTAATGCAAGTATATTGGGCTAGGACGCGACAAACGATTAACTAGATGTTTACGTGTGCGAGATAAATGTGCGTCGTACGGCGATGACGGAGAGCAAACGGCATGCGCGCTCGTCCGCGGGAACTGAGCGTGAAGGCGCTGGCGCTGGCGGTCCGCGCCGCAGTGCATGCATTGCATTAAAACTTATTTCGATACACGTACAGAATTCGCAACTCGACGAATTCCGAAACGTGAAGGGTGGTCGTCGCCGATGCCCGCGCCGCTACGATGCTCTCCCATAGCCCTTCCTTATAAGATACAATTTGCATATTTAATCGAATCACGCAATGCTGCATCAATGTCAAGTTACGGCGCCACATTTGCATTAATATAAACGCGACACGTTAGCATTTACATCATTTACAACCACAAATTCATGTATACGGATATGCATCATCTAAAGAATAATTTTGTAATTTTAAAAGATCTGAAATGCAATACCTACTTGCAGTTTAAAAAATTACAAAACAGTATGGCGCTTTCTAAAAAAAAAAATTTGCATTGCTAGTCGACGCATTTTCCGATAAGAAATTGTTGGGAATTCCGGACAAAGCGCCACAAGCAACCCCGCAATCTTGTCGTGGTTTGTTTATGTACACAAGCGTCTAGTACGGTGCTTTGCTTTTGTGCATTTCTCATTGCGGCTCGAAGCATTAAGAAATGAAAAAATCTAGGGTGACACGGAGCAGATGTTTGATTAATAAAACGAATGCATTTTAAGCCGATTCAATGGCATTCTTCTGTTAACTATATAAGTAGTCAAAGCCGGAACAAAATAGTTATTACGTAAACCAGAACTTTTTACCGTAATGTAATGCTTCTAATAATGCACATAATTAAAATAGTCACGTCTTCCATTACACTTACATGCAAATAAAATTTAATTGGTGATCATGGCTGAAATGAACAATTAAAAAAAATCGCGAATGAATTAAGTGTTAACATTTCGAATAGCGACTACATCACATTCACTTTCCTACATTTAACATAGTTATTTAAAAACTTACCACAAGTAAAGTTGTGAGGTTTTAGTTTGATATAAACTTCTTTTCCTCGAAGCGCTAGACTTGATGCTACTCAACAACCTAGTGGCCTAGTTTAATCCAACAAAAACCTAGATGGGTTAAGAGTTGACCAAATAAACGCTTTTAGATATACTTAGGTCTATCAAAATTAATAATTAATTTACCTAAGTAAAAATGGATTGAAAGCATACAAATTTGTATATACAGTCCTTATCATAAAATCAAAATTAAACACTACATAATCGAATCTACACAAATAAAATAATAAAGAGCCCTGCTAAATATCAGTTCCGTTTGATCAACATCATAATAAAACAGAAGTCCTACCTAAAGTATTAATTAACGCATGCTAAGTCTGAACCCTCTACCCAGAACCCAGCGCCGCAAAACTGTTCCTATAGGATTGCCTTTAATGGCATCGAACCATATAAAGTGTTTACATAAAAACCTATCGCCCATCCCTAGCAATCGACTATAGTAATTATAAAAAAAAAAACAATAGTATCCACAAAGAAATACATACAACACAATAATGAAGCGCTGAATCTTCAATTCAGTTTATGTCGATCAAGATAATTAATGTTTCTGCATTTCCCCACAAAACGTATGAATAACTGGAGGAAACAAGGTCGGTAAACGTATGTCACCGATATTGTACCAGTACTGAGCTAGAGTATACAATAACTGTTAAAGGGTGTCGATTACAACGGCAGGACGCCGGGCGACGTCACGGCGGTCAGGTTCCGCGCCGAGGGCCGGCTCCTGCTGACATGCTCCGTGAACACAGAACAATACAACCACGCACACACACCACTTAATATTAAATAGACTACATTAACTCAAGTTCTGTCCAGGCTGTGTAAGTATTAGTGAATCTACCTCCGTACGCCAGCTCGCGCTCCGGTCAAGTATTCTCATGTATGAATCAAGAAGTGTCAACACTAGAATATTGCAGCGGTTTTTTAATATGTTTTTACTACGGATATAAAATTAGGTACTATCTTTTTATTACAGGGAATATGGTTCAAGCCTGTACTATTTTACTTTCTTACAAATATTTTGATCAGATTAAAATTGTTACAGATACTTGTTAGAGCTGATTATATATATGGCAGACACATTACAACTCTCCACAACAACTCTTCAGATTTAGTCCTAACTCTTTAAAAAAATGGAAAAATAGAGGTCCAAATTACTTCAATGTTTATAACATTAAGAACATCATCATCACAAAATCTTTATCTAAATAAATATGTCGGTGGTTTTGTTATATATACACCTATTTATTTAGTGTAATGAATCATGAATATAACTTCTTATTATAAATACTTATTTACGAAAATATTACAGCTAGCACGCATAGACCCGCGGCTTATGTCAAATGCACGTGAAGCGCGTTTCGTAATTGGGTGGGATATATGGATAGATATTATGCTAGCTCTTAGTGTAAAAAAAAAAATGTATAGCCTACGATCCTGATTATTATCTTAAGATAATATTCGTAAAACCTTACAAAAAGTTCTAAGTGTGGTATGAAAGCATCCAATATGTGTGTATGTTGTGTAGTGTGAAATCATCTCCCCCGCATGGGATTAGACATGTCCTACTCAACCTCCCAAACGTCTCACATAACATTTTGAATGTGGTTTGACTCTGGAAGCACCAGTGCACATGTTTCTCCCGGCATAATAGCAATATTAAGCACTGCTTTGTTCTGATCTGAAAGGTGTGATCTGTAAAGAAGATCTGCAAGGAAGGAGATCTGCGAGGAAGACTTATCTGAGGCGTTTCCACATAGCCCTCAAGGGTAGCAATGCATTTGTGGCCTCCTCAGGTAAGACTCTGATCTTATCAGCGATTGAGTGCAAATGTCTAGGGGCAGTGGCAACCTACCATCAGATACTTCTTAATATTAAAGACATAACAGATGCTTGATCTGTTAATTTTTTCACTAATCTACTTTGGACCAGCATTATACAATATACTCCAAATTCTCTCTTCCCACGATGGGGGAGGTCCCGTCGTGGGGAGAGACCCAATCCGTAAAATATATTGTAAGATCCAATTATATAATAAAATTACAGAAAAGCACATGATGGTCAAATTATTACATTATTATCAATGATTTTCAACTTCATTTTATTTCTAGGACTTTTAAAATATAATATCAGCAATACAAGAATAATTTATAAAAATCACCTGGACCCGAGCTTATCTATGATTTTCAACTTTCATTTCATTTCATGGGTATTTTAAAAATAAAATCAGTACTATAGGTATAGTTTCAAATGATCACTTGGACCAGGGGTAGTGGTAGTTTAGGGTTTCATAATACTTTTATCATAATGGTCTATTTAACAATTTTTTTTGACTTACAATGGAACAACAAGTATTTAGTAGTATGTATTGTACCAAATTTGATACACATAAATGAATGAAGATTCTTTCGAAGTAATTGTTTATTGTTTCATTCATAATTTGTAGACCATTTATAATTTTACCACTGAGCAAGAAAGAGCACTGAGACGGCAATAGTACTTTTTATAAATTGAATGTGATGAAAGCCTCTATTTCTTCCCATAAGTAGTTGTGATGAAAAAATAAAAACTTCTTTTACAATTATAGAGGCTGAGTATGTGCTTACTCAGAACGCAGAACTAATAATTGAAGAAATAATTATATTTAACCAGCAATTTCTTAAGAAGAGACCTGGTCAAAAAATCACTATTTCTAGTCCCTATTTAGAATTAAACCTTTACCTATCTATTACCAAAAACAAGCAAGCTAATAAAAAAAATATATTTATGCTAAAGTTTTTCATTATTGCGACATTTTAATAGTATTTAATGTTACTAATGAATGAACGAGTAAACATTCATACTTGAATATGACCAATTACACATTTTTGATTAACTTTGTAGGCACATATGTTAGTGTTTCACTTAATATAGAATGTATGAATATGACTATGCCATATTGAGGTCATTAATGCATGTATGTCTTTGCTAGTTAAATTGTAATAAATGGAACAAATACTAATTTTTTCTTCAACATTAAACATGAATCAATTTATTCCATACAAAATTAATTAAGAAGAATAAAAATACAAGGCTCTAAATACATTCCTCACTGTTAAAGCTATTTAGCACATGCACATCTTTAAAGAAGCGTTGTTTCTTATAAAGAGTCCCTCAATACTTTGATATATTATTCCTTTGATATTCCAAGACAAAATACTTGTTAAAGTTTAACATAGATCGCAAGGATTGTTTGTTTTAACCGCCACCTAGTTGTACTAATTTAGAAATAAATTATTATTATTATTATTATATGTTGGAAATTTCATTTAATTTAAAATATTATGTAATAGTGATGTCTGTATTACATTATATTAAGATTCTGTATGTCTTTATTACTCGATGTAGTTATAAACGAAGCAACGTACCTCGAAAATAAAAAAATGCAAATTACTAGCATATGATGTTCAATTTAAGGTCTCTACTAGATTGCAGTTTCAATTAGCTTCATAATACCATTATTACGTTATGAATTTATCATTAATTTATTTATTTGCGCATGTCGATATTAATTGAAAATACTTTCTTTGAAAAAGTGTAAACAAATTCGTACTACATCGATTTACGACGCATATCTTCAATCCCTTATTATATATTAAAAATTTACGCTACATGTCACATTAATACATAATCAAACCTATAAAATAGATAATTAAATATCGTCAGATATCTCAAAATGACGAAATACATAACGCTTATTAAAAGTTTAGGATTTTAAATACACATTTAACGAAAAAATCTGATTTGAAATTAGCATGTAAAAAGAATTATTGGCGCGAAGCACGATCCAGAGCGAATAACATATAAAGAAAACAATCAAGTATTATAAAATAGGTTACCTGATCTTTGCATATTGGAATAGTTAATAAACATAGATTTAAAGCAAAAACATGTCGTTATCACCAGTTTTCATAGCACTTCACTCACTACACCAAACTGTCAACAGCGACACCCGCCCTTTGACCGGGTAGAAATTGATTTTTGAAAATTCTTGCCAGTCTTTGCTTATAATTTTACATCTGGCAATTCTACAAGATTTGATAGATTACAGAAATCGCTTTAGGAAATATGAAAATAAATTAAAAAAAAATACTTCTATATTATACGTATTACTGATTACATTAGTATTATTATGGTATTGATAATCACATTTCCTATTGATGCAGATAAATAGCGAAAAGGCTTATAGTTCAATTTGTAAAATATCAACTTGAAAGGGTTTTCTAGATTTTGGACCGGAAATAAAAAAGACAGCGGAGTTAAAAGAGTTAAACATTAAAGTTGCACCAAAAAATTTGAACGCGACTATGGTCAAGACTCGTGGTCTTAGATTGACAAATAAAACAAACACAAGCAATGTGTCAGTACTGTCAGTTTACATACGTATTTAACAACTAACCAATGTATTATCGTATTTTTTTAAATTACTGAACAATATCAAAAAATATTAACCAAATTCAATATAAAACAGTTGAAATGATTCTATCTACGTGTAGGATATTATTTTTTCCGTTGACAAAGAAAATATGGTTGAGTTATATTGAAGCTAATCAACGACAGGCAAGTAGTGCCTCCTCTTTTCTACTGTTCGTTTTAATTCTCTTAATATACGGCATTGTCCGCATTGTGTTCCTTAGTAGGTACAAACATTTAACAAAATAAACATATAATTCACCGATATGTTTACATGAATATATATGTATGAGCCAAAAAAACATTAGTCTACAAATTATAGCATGTGAATAATTTTAAAAATATGTTACCTTCTTACGAAGTTACACCAAAGAGTCTTTGGTGTGCAATTCTCTCAATAGTTCAAATTTGACGTTGCTGTGACATTTATTTGACATATTTAGATTTGTCAAGTGTTACGACATGCAAAGCAGACAGTTTTGATTTAAATTTTTATTACAGATGGCAGTACTTAGACCTAAATACGTATTATGTAAAATAAACGCGGGACTAGCGTTTATATGGCCCTCTAAAATAAGCACCGAAAATAAAATCACACTCAAAACAACGATTCTAGATAATGCAGATAAAATATTTGAAAATGGTCGTTACGAAGAGTGTTATAATCTTCTCGTGACCTGTAAGGAAAGTATCAGTTGCATGTAAATTACTTCTTTTAATAAGCAGGAGAACCTTTTGTACCATGGACCCTGTTGTATTCGTCAGCCCATTATTGTCCCACGGGTCTTCTCTCCGAAAGTGACCTTGTGCGAATTGGTAGACTTCTTACACCTTTTTAAACATTTTATTCTTTTTCGAGCTTTGGTTTCGAACCTCAGATTCTCGATTAAGAGGCCGAGATTCAATCATCTGGCTATCACTGCTCTGTAGCATTAAGGCCTTTTGGTCCTTTTAGTTACAACATTAGTAATACTGGTTCATGCGTCATCTATAAGCATGCCATTTGCAACTAAGTTTGATAGAAATAGTCGCGTGCGTTATTAAGGCCGTCTTTAAAAAAATCCCATTGAGTTATTTAATATAAACTCGATTTTATTAACCATTAATATTTGCTTAACGCTGCCTCGGGTTCTTAGATTTCCGCACCAAAAATGGTTAGATGGGCTTAAAGAAATTTTCACTGCAATAAAAATTAAAAATGGATCCAAGGTACAACAGGTCCTTATATCTGCTTGTCTGCATACATTTTTAAATATGTTCTTCCCCGCTTAGCTTGACTGCATGTGGTTGCATCTTAATATTATTATTATATTTTTTTTTATTTAAATTAAACTATTTTAGTGAATCAATAACAAAAATGCTAAATTTATGAAAGTATTACGAAAACTTCACTTGGCTTGTATATTCCGTACCTTGAGCAAGGTTCTTATGCCTCTATTGCTTTATTATATTTACCTACTTAAGGCCTATTAGCTTTAATAATACAACGTTTATCAGCAGGAAGAACATGATGTAGAAATAAAATGGCGTATCTGTCGTGTATTATATAACATGTCGAAAGATCAAAAGTACGAAGCTAGCTATAAAAAACAACTTATTTCAAGAGCTTATCAAATAATAGCTAGCGAATTAGACGCTAATTGGAACAATCACGCTGTACAGAAATGGTATGCGTTAATATTAGATGCCAAAAGCACTAACGCTGGTATAATAGAAAAAATTGAACAACTAGGAAATGTCAGAAAACATATGGATGTAAGTTTTTTTTTGTTGTTTTAGTTAAGACGTTGCACTCAGTTGTATTTAATTAGCTTTAGGCATTTTACGGTACTAAACTGTGCAACTAGCTTCCTGAATTATTTAATGAACTGGCTGCCTGAATTTTAGGGTAGACACACTTGGGTAACAAGGTAACATGGTCGGAATATAGGTGTCTTATGACAAATGTTATCAAAGGACGTTTTAGTTAACATTGTGTTTCATTTTGCAGCTTGCAGTAACTCTAAATCCAAATGATGCTTCTACATTGCATATGCTAGGTGAATGGTGCTACCAAGTCACAGAAATTTCATGGCTCCAAAGGAAAACAGCAGAAGCCCTCTTTGCGTCTCTTCCTCATTCAACATACGAAGACGCTCTTGAGTATTTTTTAAGAGCCGAAACTGCGCAACCACGTTTTTACAGCATAAATTTGCTACGAATTGGTATTTGTTATTTGAAGTTGAAAAAAGAAGACCAAGCCAAGTATTATCTAAAACTTGCTGCAAGTTATCCAGCTAAATCAAATAATGATCATCGAGCCAATAAAGAAGCAATGGAATTATTAAAAAAACTTAAATAGCGAGACGGCATAATATATTTCTTCAGTATTGACTCAGTGTTCTGAATTCCGCGGGTGATCCTATACAATTCCTTCCCAGAGGGCAGATCGCTTGTCACGAGAACTCCTCCTCTTATTAAAAAAACCATTTGTAAATTAACGTTAAACTGTAGTAATGACGAACGGATGTATTACACAAAGTATACAAATTGTAACGTAGTGGTGGTGAGATGCTCTAATGTGGTAGGCGAGGAGAGGTATGGTGATTGACGTTTGGCAGAGCCATCATTGTTTTAAAATAAGAATGAGAAAATATAATGTTATGGTCAAATATTCCTAAAAAGTGTATTTTATTTATTGTATGTCCTCCAAGACCTTATAAATTAATAACACTTACACGCGACCATTTTTAATCGACTTCCAATATATATTTTAATCCATTTATTTAAGACAAACAGCCGCACAATATATAACTATTACTCGTATTACTCTTATTGGGAGCCAAGAAACATTCCCTTCGGGCGTCATTTTCTTGGCGCTGTGAACTTCGACGTTGAGCTTAAAAATATACATATATATTCAATCTATCAATGGTAACCGATAACAATTTAGGCAGTATACGCCTGGATAGCTCTCAGAGGGTAAGAATTTTTGCGAAATTATTTACAGCCAAATCACAAAATATATTTACAACCCTTAGTCCGTTACGTATAATTAAAAAACATTAGCTGTCAATGTCATGTATTGTCAAATGAATTTGAATTCATAAAAAAGTCATTGAAATTACAAAATAGATAACCGTTGAACTTCTGTTTAGTTTGTTTTGTATCGATAATTTGTTATAAACCGGAATGGACCTAAACGAAAATGCGGATTTTAGCGACGATGAAGTATTTTTTGGCAGGTTATCTCTAAAAGAAGTTCGAAAACACATTTTAATGGATATTCATCAAAATAATTTCACGTGAGTATGGAATGTAGAATATTGTATTCTTCTTTCTTTAATAATTTAAAAATGTGTATGGAAGCTTTTAAAAAGCTTACATTGTGCGTTCTTCCGTCAGTCTTTGTCTTTGTTGTCTTTAAGTAGCTCATATTTTTATAACGGAAGGCGTGACAAATGAAAAGTAATAATGTGCTTTATACTTTAAGATTTTATTTTTGCAATTTCTGTTAGGTATAGTGAATCATTAAGTAAAACCACAAAATAATAATAAGTCAGTTAGACATGTTTTTATCCAGGAATGAAAGACACTAAAATTCATAACATAAATATAAGTTTCACAGTATAAAACTTAGTTTTTGTTATATCCCATCCATAATGGTTAAATTCTTTAAAAAAAATATTATTTTTAATTATAGATGTTAGATTAATTGGCTTACCATTTCTTAAAGGTGTTACACTATTGGTTGTGTATTTTTATTCTTCATAATTAAACTTTTCTGCATAACTGTTGCAAAAGGCAGCTAAATTTGTCTAGAATTTTAGTATTTAACCTCATTATTACCTTATTTTCATATTCATTCAGAGACTGGATCAGTAATATTCTGTAGGACTGACATCTAACTTATACATATTCTCTTCTTGGTGTATGATATTTTTATTATAGTATATTATATATATTGTCCATAGAAAGAATACGAATATTACTATGTATTATTGTAACATTTATATATTTTATAGAATTATTATTTATCAAACAGTTAACCATTATTTTATGTAGGTATATGCCTTCTTACAAATCTCCATTGCTTGCGGTTGACTGGCAGAGAATACAGTAGGCATTAAATTTAACCTTTGTAACATAAGTTTCACAAAGACTTGTTACTAATGAGAGATTATTTTCCAGATTTGGCAATGATTTTAAAATAATAGAAACAAATTCTGAACCAAACATGCATTTTAAAAGAGATCCAGAGGAGGTACCTCGGGACCAACTGAAATCAACATCAGATCCAGTTTTCAATAGATCAATAGTTAGACCTCAAGTGGCCTATGATAGTCCAGATGTTAAAAGTGAAGATAGCTTCCTTGAAATGGAAAAAGCTGTGACTGAATGTATGTCTTCTCATAAGAGTAAAATTAATTTAGATAACACTTTAGATGTTGTAGACTTTATATTAAACCATAGTCCATCCCATGTTAAGGATAAAAATCTTGATCTTACCACAGAAAGTAAGCATTTTGTTGATGATATCAAATATTTAACTTCTGATACAAAACGCCCCGAAGAGGAAATTTTATCCCAAAGTGCTTTTAGTGAAGAGAGACATGAAAAATTACAAAAAGAGGAAGTAAAACCATCAATTTATATCTCACACCCTAAAACACCAATTAAGAGTGAACCAGGAATAAAACAGAGCCCTTCCAAACCTAGAAATGTTAAGCTTGAATCTGGCAGTTTTATAAATACACCAATACCAACTAAAAAAGTGCTAAATAATGTATTTAAGACGCCCAAACTACCATTATCAGCTAGGAAAGAAACCCCTTTGAAGAAAACACCAAGTAGATCAAAAGCTTTTGAACACATTGCTAGTCCTATCGCCACTTACATAAAAAATAGTCCACAAGTTCCATTGGTAAAAGATGTCCATCCTAGGAAGCCTTTACCTAGCACATCAATTCCAAAACTGATGAAACATGCACCCGATAGTAAACTTAGTAATAAAGAAAATGTAGTGTTACCTTCACTTGCATATAAAAGTGCTAAGAAAACAACTGTGGTAAGTATCACCCTGATGCGATTATATTGATATTTGCCAGTTATGTAACCCCATTTGTAGTAATGTCTCTTACTTAGTAAACTTGTACATTATAACTTTGAAAGAATAATCTCTGTTTGTCTTATACAACTTCAAAGGACTAATGTTCACAAAGTTTGTTCACAAAGAACTCTCCTGTGTGGGTGCAGGACCTTGCGATTCTCATTAACATTTACCAACAGGGGTTTGTGTGGCTACAGGTATTATGGACTATGTCGCGTATTCATCTCAGACGAATCCCACGTCTGCATACTTTACATGAACACTACCACACGACCATATGCCGTATGTTAAATATTATGTGAATGCACCGGCACAGTCCATGTGAATTCAATGTGAACAAGCCCTAAAACCTTTACATTTCAAGTGTTGATATATGGAAATATTCAATGTCGGATCTAGTTTCAATTGCACCCTTAGCCTATGTACATAATTGACATACTGGTTTTATAATTCATATTTTACATTCATTTGTGATAAACTAAGCACAAGTTGGCATTTACTATTTATGTAAATAAAATCAACACTAGGACATGTAATATTACAACAATTTGTTAGATAAGTTTCTAGAAAATTCCTTAAATTTAAATTTTGCCACTCATCCACTATTTTGAGCCACCCTATACTTATTTTTACTTTTCATTTTCAGATAAATGTCAATAAGGAAAAATTACCGCAAAGTCAGTGGGTGCAGAAATTTACATCTTCATTGCGGAAACCAGTTGTGTTAAAGCACAATCACAGAGAGATTGCCAGAAAACCTTTAGTCTCTCAACAAGAGGACAGTTTTGCTGATCTTACCTTACATCAGGCAGAGATCTCTGTGTGCACTCAGAAACCAGCATTTCACAAACCATCATAGTTATTATATGAATTGTATCAGACATACTTAATTGATTGATATTTGACTGTCTAGGTCTAGACTACAAATAATCATGTCTCATATGTTGCAATGGTAATAATAAAAAGCTTAAAATATAATGATTAAATCCATTTTATTTATAAGCCAATATAACATGTCACACAGGAACAATCCTTAAGCATAGTTTAAAAAATACTTGAAATCACACAAAGTTTATTCATAATAACTATTGAGTACAAAATAAATTCATTAAAGAAAGCATAAAAATCTTCAGTTTTCTATTTAGTGTAAATTACGAAAATAGAATCAAAAACTATGTTGTGCAAATACAGTGAGCATTAGCTACACTTATTTGTATTTATATTTATTATCTTATTGATATTTTATTTCTAACTGATATTTGTTGTGAAGTGCTAACTGATATAACTTGTGTATTGTGGTAAAGTGACAGGCAGTAGAATTTTTATCGGAAAAAGAATGGTAGTATAGATTTCTATAGGAAAGTTGTGAAACACTAGCTTAAATTTTATTTATTTTCTAGTACATTGTACAGATGTCTGTAATGTGAAAAATTACAATTTTACAGATTACAAGAATAACAGGGATATTATTTATTTCATACAAACAAAACCTTATACTTTCCGTAACCCCGATAAAACGGTATGCTGATGTTACTTTTTAGATTATAAAATATGCTTTATCAAAGACGAAGTTGTGCAACATAGATTAAGAAAATAGCACCAGGTTAAACAACTCTTAGGTAATAAATCTTAAGAAGATCAAAATAACCGCTCTTGTCACTCTGGAGACCCTAACATTGTAATTACTGTCATTAATAATAGGATTTGACTGCAGCCTTACCTAATGGTATGGTAGGTAGATAGCCAGAATACTCTTGCTTTTAAAGTTCTAGTAAAAATAGACTCAGCAGAGTACTTACAAGTACATACAGTCACAATTAATAAGGTCTCGAGTGAGCTCATAACGGATATATGATAAATAGGAAACTAGTACAATCACAATTGTGATAGAATCTAAGAAGAACAAATTAAGGTTATTTCCAAATTTCATAATTAACAACTCCAATTATAGTGGAGTTCATTTGAATTATATCAATAGTACACTACAAGACTAAGTATTATTAATAGTTCATTACAAAGTATGTAAATTCCAATACAGGTATAATATATATCTATTCTAGAAATGTATTCGTAAACAATTGCAAAATAAAGCTACATTTTAAAGTGAATCCACGACAAACAGTGACTAACTATAATAATCACACAACACAATAATGCACTTAATAAATGCAATAATAATGAGTACAAATGCGCTAATTAGGGCTTTGCACAGGTTTAACAAAAAGTGGTAAAAGAATGCTGAATGTCGAAACCGAATATCACCGGTGTTTACTTACCATCTCCGGTTTTTTATATAGAAAGCTTTAAAAATATATATTTTTAGTTTGGCACGTCAATATTAGTCATATCAATAATAATTGTATAAGTAACAAAAATGTATATTAATTCCTTGTTTTGTTATTTCTTGAAACATTTACGAAATTTATTAAATTTATAAGAAATTAGCAGTATCTTCAACAAATCTAAATAGTTCGTCTACTGCTGTGCTTGTGCCTTTAGGCTTTTTGGTTTTAAGTTCTTAAAAATATCTAAAATTATAATCAGCAGAAATAGTCTTGGATTTTAAATGAAATACTTGGACATAACTAAAGTTTTATTTAAGGTTATCGTACTGTTTTATGTTTCAGATAAGTCAAATAATTTATATCGTGAATTTCTAAAATACAGATAATAGGACAATTCTGGATAATCAGCGGTGATTCAAACATACTGGTAAAAATAAACTTTAGCGTATATATTTAACCGGCAGGCAGGACCAATCTACTGGCTAATCCCGTTACCAGGGCGATACGTATCCTAAATGAGGCCCACAATACAAGTGATGTGTTTTGTTACCAGTTGAGTGAATTCGCAAAATTAATACTATTTATCATTTGTTATTCGTAAGTACTTTATTGTAATAATAACTATTTGTAACTATTGTGTTATATGTATTAGGCTACACTATCGCATTAGGTTGAGGACCTGTAATGATAGATGTAACGATATAAATAAATAAATAAATAAACTCCGGTGCAAAGCCCTAACGCAAATAAAATCTTCATGAATTAATCTGAAATATTAAGGTGTACAATATTAATTGGATACAAAGTGATTGAGTAATATTTCTTATAAAATAACAAACAAATATATATTTTAATAGGTAATAACTCAGTTATCCTGTTTTAATATAATTGTTATGTTTTAATATTAGATATATCCATTTACTATAACTAAGAATTGTAATTCAAAAATATTTTATAACGAACATAATAGGCATAAAAACCCATTAAAATTTATAGCCATTGATATTGATAAATAAAATAATTTCAAGAATAAATATTATTTACTCTGAAGATAGTACTTACTAACATGTAAAATAATTACGTACTGTTTCAATTTTAATATAAGGATTCTGCTTAGCATTTTTCTGACTAGTTCTGAGATAGTATTTTGAAAACATATATTTTTATTGGCAATCCTAACTAAGGCAGATTAATGCAATATACAAATAATATATAAATTAATATACATTTATATAAATTCATTTAAAATAAAAACAATAATAATAAATAAATTCATATAAAATAAAAAAAACTCTGAAGTAAAGGAAGAAGAGTACTTTTAACTTATGACATGCATATGCTTTACGCTCGTGGCTACACTGCATCGACTTTCGACTGTGTTGGATGAACTAAGTCTGACTTTGAAAAGATATTTCCGAGTAATATAAGTTTTTTTTTACTATGGCTAGTGGTAGAGGGTATGTGAGAGTGAAGTTCGTAAGTATTCATAAGACCTCTATAAATTCAACACTATAATAAGCATCAGGTAGGCAACTGTTTAGTAATATTGCTAAGTGATCTAAGATTATAAGATAATAAATGCTATGTCATAGCTTGTTGTGAGTACGAGTATTCTATTGACGTAAGGATGTCGACTCAATCATATTATTATGCCACAAGTCTAATAAATTATTATTATGTGTGTTGTGCTGATGTTTTGTACTTGTATTTTTATATAAAATTACATTTGGCAAACCGCCTGGCTTACATTGTTCACTACACTAGGAAAAATATGTCCAATTGAAAAGTTTAAGAGAAAATTTTGGATTATAAACAATTTTACTTCTGGAGGGAATAAGGAAATTGACGTAAAAAGTGCATTTATAAACGTGTTATTTACGTACAAAATTGATTGAATTATGAAAATGTGATTCTAGCTGTTTCACTTGGTTAGGAATGTAATATTATTAAATGAATATCCATGACGCCAGTACAAAAATTGTGCAGCAATCTAAAAAACCTATTTAATAGTCCAAGTTTCGTAAGTTAACGACTAAAGAAAATATGATCATAAGAAACTTCATAAGAAAAGTATGATTTTAAGTTAGAAACTTCTCACTTTAGAAATAAATACATATTTATGTAATCACTATATATTATAACAAACAGTGCGCTTATAAAACTGTGTTTCATGTTAGGCAATGTAACATTAACATACACATCAAAGTAAATAAAGCAAATAATTCTCCAAAATAAAAACAATATCGAGATTCTTAATATTACGAGTTACAAAGGGGGTTACATTCAATAGACCTTTATAAGATCGATTATACATCATAGTCAAGTAACTTACAGCACAGCAGATGTAGCTTCGTTTCTATCGCCCTTTTCAAAGAACATGAAATCCTGAAATTAAAAAATGATTACTAAAATAATGCGGCCAAGTCGGTTTAATGTACGGACAGATAGGATGAATTAGGGACTTGTTGTTTTTTTCCATTTGGCTGCAAAAAGCCTGTAGGCTAAAATCGATACTAAACGAAAAGGGCTTCTATTCATTTGCTATATTAAAATGAAAGCTTTTCTAAAATTGTAATCCTATCTACCCGCGTTAATCCCTCGTATTGAAAAAGTCCAAAAAATTTCATAATAATAGAGCTTTGGAAATAGTTTTTAATGAATAATTTGTGAATAATAATAAATAATTGAAATAATTGATGAATAATAATAAATAAACTCACAATGAGGAACAACGCGCCCAGCAAAACTGCTTTAATCCTGACATCAAGGTCCATAGGGAATGATATCCCGAAGTAATCTGCATCCGTGAACGCCTCGCGAGCGATACCCGACCACTGCTTCGTTATTTTACCAACTTTTCTCTCACCATCTTTCGAGTAAATCTGTAATTGTTAAACATTAAATTTCATAACAAGTATAAGGTTGTAATATTATGAATTTTTATTAAATATTATGACTAATCGAGTCTAGGTTGATAGCACATCGAAATACACGAAGATAAACTCTTAATGCATTAATGTCATATTTTATTATGCATGTTTTATTGCCGTGTACTTACTTTATCTCGAAAGAGAGTATGATATTATTCTAACGACAAAGTCGACACATATTTCATCAAATAATTATGATTATGGTGATGATGTAAATCTTACATTATTATTACATGTAAATATTATTTATTTTTATTATTTATGTAAGATTTACATCATTCGAGATAAAGTAAGTACACGGCAATAAAACATGCATAATAAAATATGACATTAATGCATTAAGAGTTTATCTTCGTGTATTTCGATGTGCTATCAACCTAGACTCGATTAGTCAGTATTTGACCTACGTTAATAATTGCTATTCGAGGCGAATGAAGTCATCCATATTCACAGAATGGTCTGTTAAAATTCATTAACCGTGACTAGTTTTTGTTATAAAATATGTGATACTAATTGGCATTTGGGAAGGGCATATTTTGAGAGGAGACGTATGTAAAATATTTATGTAAATAACAAATATATATATTATATAGTAACCGACCGAACATGTTTTCAGTCGAAACCGAAACAGAAACTTTTTATACTTATAAAAATGTACACAATCCATGGAATTTAAAGACTATAGGAGTATTTGGACGAATTAAATAATCTTTTTTCATTCAATTAAGGTACATGAAATAAAATATTCAAGTATCTTTAAAAAGTATGAGGTATATAAAAACGAAAATCATCAGACGCGACTCGTCGGCATAACGGAAATCAAGTGAACACGAAACGTATTCGAAGCAAATGTTCGAAATCAGCCGAAAACAACCCGAACGTTAGGTTCGGCAATTATTGACACAAACCAATCTCGTTTTCCTCTGCAAGAAATCGCTCAATTAACATACTGAAATTTTTACTTCAAGAACAAAAACAGACTGACCTTGAAATCAACTTCGCCACATATCGAGCACGTGAATAACGGCCCCTTAATTCTAAGGACGACTTCGTTATTCGAGTCCTTGACGACGTAACACGGCTTCAGGATTGACCACTCCTGTTCGATGGAGCCGATGAGAGTGCCGGGCGGGGCAGTCACTTCGATGCTTTGCAACCAGCACGGGCAAAAACACGAGTCGCATGCGAGAGGTCTGTTCATATGGATCACCTGGAAGCATCGTCATTACATGAATAGATTATGATATTATGTACCATATAAAGAGGCTAAGACAAAACTCATAAGAACATTTATCTTTTTGTTGCTAATTTTCTTGATTATCTCATCAGCAATCTTCAATGAAAAACATTGGAAAATTAATGATTATGTTTGAATGTCGATTACTGTAGGAACTATTCGTAAGTGGTATTTGTGTGATGAAGCTGAAAGGCATGGTGGCAGCATTTCTACGCTAAGTCAATTGTTATTTTATGCGCTACTGGGTCCTGGTGTGAAGTTAAGGGAGAAACACTCAAGGCATTTTAACTTAGCCCTTCAAGAGTAACAATGTACTTGTGGCCGACCTCAAATGAACTTTAAATTGATCTGGGACTAATTACAGAGGTCCAAGAGTGCCAGTGGTTTTTTCCGTCAGGTGGACTTCAAGGTTGCTTCCTACCTGTATATTACAAAAAATGGATGGTTGTAGTCATGTTCTCGTGATAGGTTTATTTTATTTACACTACAATTTTAAATACATTTTGTGTTCGATTCTATACTTCTTTTCAGGAACTTACACATAGGATCCCGGGTGTGCGCTTAGAATTATCCGAAAATAAAAGTGCTGAAATGACGTGTTAATAGTTTGTTAAATGAGCAAAGGACTAATATCAATATTTTCGTGTGATTATCAAATTAGAGTTCTAACATATGTAAACTTGCCTTCATAACAAACAATAACAGCTAAACTGTAATTACCTCCTTCTGGTAGTTGTCTAAGACTTTCAAATCGAACGGACGCGTCGGCCCACAGCAGTTCCTTGTGCAACAGTCGTTTTCCTCGACTGCGTAATACACCTTTTGACCGAGATTGTTCTTTATCGTGTATTTATTGTTCGTTTCAAAACCTACAAAAGATTCCAACAATTCCACCTTCTGGTGTACCAGGAGCTCATCAATCATAGAAAGGTATTCCAAGCCGGGCGGACAGTTGCTGAGTCCTTGCGGTATAGCCATCCAACCACCTGGAATTTTTTTCATAATACTTTTAATTTTATTTATGTTTCTTTGTTTTATTTATATACATCTACGCGTACCGACTTGTGTTATGCGGGTTAAGAATGATAGGGATAATTATAAATAAGGCCATACAAATAATAAATGTGTAAATCGGTTCAAATGTTTTTCGGGTCAGGTCATGCAAACAGGCAGACAAAAAGCAGTATGATTTGGATATTAAAAGTTTATATCATATGATATTCACGCAAACAACTTTCAGCGTAGGAATCGATAATGTCGATATATTTTGAAATAAACAGATATTCAATTTTACTTGTATTATGTTCTAGATACCACGTCGAATAACAATCGATATCTACAAGAAAATTGAACAATTTCAATCAAACGAAACATTAATCCTTGCACCCTAAGACGGCTACGCGCAATGAGATTTTAAACTCGTGTCTACCCAACATTTTTTTACACGTACATCAGGTACCTAACATAACCTGGTATTTTCTTGGACACTGTCCAATTTTATCCTGATCATCTTTCACTGGATTGGTGGAATTATTTTTAATATACATCAAAGCACTTCAGAATTTTTTTAGAGTACATCTATCCTACAAATTCTCCAATTATGTCATTTTGCAGATGCGGTAGTGGCATCGTAGCATTCGGACTATGAAAGGCACTATATTTGGATTTTGTTCAAAATTTATAGTAACATACTTACTATCAACTTTTTGTTATCTTTATAAATAGATTATTTTCATACAATTTTAAAACAAACATACACAGTTAACCTCAAGTCAAATTAACACATTACGAAAGCACGACACTATTATTTATATACCCTCCACCACCCTATAGTCTAAATACAAAAACCTTTTTTCCTCATCGGATAACATTTTTTCATAACCAGAATAATGAGATTTAAAGATATTTCTATAAATTTTGCTGAAAGATCTTTTAACGCTGGATGCACTCAGCGTTTTAATATAAACACTTTTATTTTTAATTGATGTTACATGTGAACACTTTTTGAGTATGTACTTTTTTAGTTTTTTGACCTTAGAATATTCATAGTTTATTTTGTTACTAGGAAAAATGTCTTCAAACAATATTTCATAATCTGCTTTTGAGTTCTGTTCTAGCATTGTATGGGCTATTTTTTTATTTTATTATATTTATAATTATGAACACACAACACTTTCACTTCTATTTAATTATTCGATTAGCCAGTAAATTGATTATTAATTAAATTACAGCCAGTATTGCCATCGACTGAATTGCTATTATCAGACTAATTGTTAGTGCATGGAGAGTAAACACCTCTTATCTGGAAGGTGTCGTTAACTGTATTCAATGACACAAATAAGACAAGAATATAGTCAATAAAATGAGTAAATATTACAGAACAACATCCAACTTATTACCTAATACTAAATACAATTTTAATCCAGTCAAAAACACCACCTTAATATTTCATAGATGCACATGCACAGCAATTTAGTCCATGCTACGATTTCATGAGTCATATCAATGCAGGAAAGCGAACTACTCATATCTCGAAAAATGCGACTTTATCCCAGAGCCATTCATTATGTTAAACTTCAAAGACTACAAGATCAATTAAGGCTTTATTGTAAAACATTGAATTTTAAACAAAAAAGCTAATTTATAAAATCATTCTAAGATTAATGTAATTGATTTTACGTATAAAACTTAAATTTGTATTTTTTCGAGGTACAACAAGTTCGCTTTCCTGTGTCGAATGGTAACATTGTGGCATTTTAAATTTCTTCCTGGATTTGAACCTGTTATTTATTGCTTATCAAAGGAGTCATTGTCAATTTAAAATAAAACCATTGGTCTGTACATGAAATGCATATTTCAAATCTATCCATCCATCAGCCCTTTCAAGTCAACTGCTGGAGATAGGCCTCCTCGAAAAGTCACCATGTCTGGCATACGTGTTAGTGACTGCAGTAGGTGTAGTTCTTAGACAGGAAGACACTATTGCCCTTCTGGACATACGAGCATACAGTCCACCTGATGGTAAGCGATTATTACCGCCCATGGACATCTGTAAGTAACCACATATAAAATAGGGGTTCTATCTGTAGTCGATCACAGATGTGTTACTACTCCTGAGGACTAATATGGTCTCCTCATGTGCAAGTGAGCCAGTAACCACACCCTTCTAGTGAAACGCAGGAACTACTGCACCCAAGAAATAGGTGTGGCAGTGGTACCTCCCCAGTCAAACGATACTGGTTCTACCACTTGGCAAAATTTGCCCCTTAGTCACGTGTAGGACGTAACTAAGGGGCATCATAACATCCATTGAAAGAGAGAGTGATGCAATTGAAAATGAATATCACATGCACTACTAAATTACAGTAGAATCTCAAGACCTGTTCAGGCTCAACAGGTCTCTGCATTCAAACCAGAATACTCCAGTAATTAGTACCTTCAGGCAGTATACCCAATTCATCTATTTACATTTAGGGCCAAAATAGTACTAGCACCGCTAGATGCAGCAAGAAATATTAGCGTACTAATATGGGTTACAGGTCCGAAGATACATTCACTACCTCAAAACATAAAGTATTGTTTAAATGTAAAACATACCAGGAATGGGCTGCTGCAATACAGGAGCGAGGTATCCTTGCGGCATGGGTGGATAACCAGGTGTATAACCAGGCTGATATCCAGGCTGAAAGCCTGGTTGAAAGCCAGGCTGGAATCCAGGTTGAAAGCCATGCTGCATCCCAGGCAGTGGCTGGGCACCGGGTGGCAGCACTGGCCCAGAAGTTGGCACAGGCATTTGATGTGGTGGGCCTGGATACCCAGCTTGTGGATTCAAAGGGTAACTCTCCTCATTTTTAGGACCTTCTGCTGGTGGAGCATATCCTTGACTTTGTGGAAAATTGGGACTGTATGGAGTTTGTTTATGTGACATGTTCGTTCTGCAACAACCAAATATCATTAAACAAAAAGAAAATAACAAATTAAACATAAATATTCTAAGCTTATACAGTTTCGGTTTTTTTTTCATGAATGGGAATTGGTAATACTTAAAATATCAAATTAGTGAACCCATTCACACTATTATTCTAGTCATAGATAAAGCATTAGACTAATATGAGATTCCTTTCTAAAAAAAAACAAAATCCTACAGTCAATTGAGAACTAGTGTCCCTCCGAAGCTTCAGCTTCGGCCACCTTCGGCAAAAAAAAACCTTCGGCAAAACTAGGAGTTGTGCAAGCAAGTCGAAGGTTCTAGCAAGCACCTAAATTTAAAGAACTATAACAAATACACAATTCCACAATGGAGATGGTGAAGCACAAATGTAATTGAAAACTTCATAGCTTGCCTCGCCACTTGTGAAAGTAATTTACATTATTCGAACTGTTATCATATTAGCTACTTTACTTTAGCAAAGACATTTAAATCAGTTTTAGAAGTTATTTATATTTGATCAACATACACCTAAACAAAGAACATAGATCAACATAACAAAAATTGTATAAATAAAAATTGTAAAATTGTTTAATAAAATTTGTTGACGACCTGCATGGCAGAGCCGTCATAATACTAGTCCGATGCACAGTGGGCTCCAGGTTCGATCCCTGACCAGACAGGCACCTGAATGAGATGAGTTTAGATTCTGTCCTGGGTCTGGGTGTTTGTGTATTTGTCTTTGTATGTGCACGGTACTCACGACACAGGAGCAAATCCTAGTGTGGGGCCATAGCCGCATAGAAGAAAATGATTTAAACATTCATAAGTCTTGAAATCATTTTCTTTCGTAAAAAAATATAGTTTTGCCAATTTAGAACTGAATTTCTCATTAGTTTTTGAACCTTCGGCTTTTGCTTAGGTATAATTTTTCATGGCTTAACCACCAAATTATACCTCAAAATAAGTATCATGCACGAGTGTGTTCTACTATACGAATTGTGGTGAAACAGCTTAGTCCAATCTTATAAGTGGTTATTTATAGGATGTGATTCCATGAAAGGGAGTGGCCACTCACTAATTAGTAAACTGTATACTCATTTACTATAGTAATGGAAAATATGGATCTTGATTTCACATGTATTATTATTATTTGACTATCAACATTACAACACTGGACTATCATCAAATTCATGAACCAACTTTGAAAAGAACATAAAAAGACTTCAATACCTAGTCTTTACACAAAATGTTTAGATTTATATAGAAAAATCAACACTATTACTCCTTGCTCGCTTAATTTGACAAGCGGCTACAATAAAATGTCACATGTCACAGAGTCAAGACAAGAGTGTAGTATTCATGGACGTATATAGTATTATACGTAGTGTAGAAAATACAGTAAATATTTTTCGTATTTAATAAAATTAGTTATATAATACATGTCATCAGAAGACATTTACTAAGACTTTCAGGATGGAGGAAGATACTTTAAACTTTGATACTTTTCTCAACTGGATCTCTACAATTTGACGACTAAAGCATAATTATTATGAAATTAAATAATAAAATACACTTTTATTTGCTTAAGAGTACCTAAGTTGTTGCAAAATACCGTAAATCTACCGTAATTACAGTGCATCTGGAAGCACTGATATGGAATAAGAAACGAACTATTTTCACGAATATAATTGGAAAAATGAATGAAAAAGCTTAAATGTTTTTATGTAGGTAGAAATTTTAGGTAGAAAAGAATAAACCAAACAAAAAGCTAAAAAGTATATAAAAAATTATCAAGCTAATGCTGTTAGCTGTATTCATGACTGTTAAAAGCCGGATTGTTTCTACTTAAATTTGAGTACATCGCTTAATTAAAATTGAACTTATATTTATTTGTTTTATTGTATGTAATGTAATTAAACTTGTTTTAAGTCTTTAATGATTCGATTTTTTAGTAACTCTGAATATGTCTCATTACAATTTATTAAAACCGCTACTAAACATTGCCTTAGCCTATTAACTGTTCGTATGGTGGTGTTCTATGCTTTATTTACTCCCCTGATCCTTGTTCTTTTCCAAATTTATTTATTAGTAGAAGAGCTAGTGAACCATCCGGGTACCTAATCTACTTTCCACAAAGCTAGATTTTTTTTAATTGATTTACTATTTAATGTTTAATTATGATAGTGCCGTTCTGGCAGGCCTCCCCCGGTTGCGACATCATCCCTTAAATTTATGTAAATGCAAAAAATAATCAATTTTAACCTGCTCCCACAAGGTTAAAATTTTAATGTGTAATTTAAATGTTAAATTTTTAATTTTAATATCTACAAAAAAAAACGAAAAAACATTTTGATGGTTGCAAGTAGGTGCCACACGATAACAAAGTTATCATCTTGATGATAATTCATAACCTTCTCCCACAAATTTTAAATTTTAAGGGCATATCGTTGTTTAAGTTCTAGCAGTAACCAGCTTATTCTGACGGTTGCAAGTGTCTAGCAGACGAGTTTAAAAAGTCAGGATGCTCGACGCGAGTGCGAGCGCGACGGACTTGTACGAGCTCCAATGTCAACCAGAGAGGATATTATATATTAAATTGAGAAAATATGGCAAACGATTACTTAAATTAAAGATAGACAAAGTCATAAGTAAAATATGAATGTTAATTTATCTTAACAAATATATATAACTATTGAATTTTGTTAGTCTTTATGTTTTCATTTCATTTTTTGAATCAAAATGATAGTTATCTCGTTTCATCGTTTTCTGAAATTGATTTTTTTAAATTAAAGAAATGGGGGAAAAGTGAAAACCCAAAAGAAAATCGTCACAAAATAATTAAAGTTTTTTTAAACATATTTTCGTAACTAAAGTATAGACACATATAATTGGGTTTTTGAAAAAAAATTTTTTTTGTGATAATTAGAAAGATTATATATTAGTTTTATAATAAAACTATTTTTTTTTTT